>ML105042.1:167035-283369 GCA_003697995.1 Taxidea taxus jeffersonii | reverse complement strand
GAACAAATAATCCAATCAAGAAATGGGCAGAGGACATGAACAGACATTTCTGCAAAGAAGACATCCAGATGGCCAACAGACACTTTGTGCTCCACATCACTGGGCATCAGGGAAATACAAATCAAAACCACAATGAGATACCACCTCACACCAGTCAGAATGGCTAAAATTAACAAGTCAGGAAATGACAGATGCTGGCGAGGATGTGGAGAAAGGAGAACCCTCCTATATTGTCGGTGGGATTGCAAGCTGGTGCAACCACTCTGGAAAACAGCATGGAGGTTCCTCAAAAAATTGAAAATAAAGCTACCTTATGACCCAGCAATTGCACTACTGGGTATTTACCCCAAAGATA
Source organism: Taxidea taxus jeffersonii (assembly GCA_003697995.1). NCBI lineage: Eukaryota > Metazoa > Chordata > Mammalia > Carnivora > Mustelidae > Taxidea > Taxidea taxus. The sequence continues at coordinate 283,014 of ML105042.1, read as the reverse complement.
CAAACGTAGTGATCCGAAGCGTCACGTGTACCTGAATGTTTATAGCAGCAATGTTCACAATAGCCAAACTAGGGAAAGAACCTAGATGTCCATCAACAGATGAATGGATAAAGAAGAGGTGGTATATATATACAATGGAATACTATGCAGCTATCAAAAGAAATGAAATCTTACCACTTGCGACAACATGGATGGAACTAGAGCGTATTATGCTTAGAGAAATAAGTCAACTGGAGAAAGACAACTATCACATGATCTCCCTGATATGAGGAATTGGAGATGCAACGAGGGTGCGGGTTAAGGTGGTAGGAAAAGAAAAAATGAAACAACATGGGATCAAGAGAGAGACAAACCAAAAGAGACTCTTAATATCATAAAACAAACTGAGGGTGGTGGGGTGGGGAGAGGGGTTGGGAGAGAGTGGTGGGATTACATTATATGTTTAAATAAAAAAAGCTTAAATGAAAAAAAACATGTTTTATTGATATTTTGGAGGAATATCTTGGCAATATGTGTCATTATCATACATCTGTGGAAAGAGAAATAATGAATGTAAAAAAAGAAAGATTACATCTCATTGAAAAATAAAGATGCTGTCTCAGAGTTGTCATCTTGGTATAGTACATAAATTGCTATGATGATAACAGTCTAGCATTATTTTCCAAAATATGATCCTGGATATGCACCAAGACAGACCATATTCTGGGCTATAAAAACACCTATAAGAATTTGAAGAATAAAAATTATACAACAGTCTGTTGCCAGACTATAAGAGAATTACACTAATGCATGTTCTTAGACACTATTAGAAATAAACTAGAAATAAATAACAAATATAACTGGAAAATCCCCAAGTACTTGGACATTAAAGAGCACACTTCTTTTTTTTTAAGATTTTATTTATTTATTTGACAGAGAGAGAAAGATCACAATTAGACAGAGAGGCAGGCAGAGAGAGAGGGGGAAGCAGGCTCTCTGCTGAGCTGAGAGCCCAATGAGGGGCTCAGTCCCAGGACCCTGAGACCATGACCTGAGCCAAAGTCAGAGGCTTAACCCACAGAGGTACGCAGGCACCCCTAAATTGCACACTTCTAAAGAACATATTCATCAAATAAGAAACCTCAAGAGGAATGAAAAAATATTTAAACTCAATGAAAATGAATACATAACTTACTAAAAATTGTGGTATGCAGCGAAAGTAGTGCTTAGAGGGGAGTTTATAGCATTAAATGAATATATTAAAAAATAATAAAGATTTAGAATCAATAAGCTAAGTTCCAATCTTAGGAAACTAGGAAAATAAGAGCAAATGAAATTCAAAGTCAGCAGAAAAAAGATTAATAAATAATGGAGTAGAAATTGATGGAATTGAAAATAGGAAATGATTAAAGAAAACCTATGAAACCAAAACTCTTCTTTGAAAAAAACAAGAATAAAATTGGTAAGCCTCTAGCTAAGAACAAAAGAGACAGAACCAAGATTAGTAATATCAGAAATGAAAAAGGAACATTTCCATTGATACCATGTAAATTAAAATGACAATTAAGGAATACAATGGACAGCTCTATGCCCACAAAGCTGATAGCCTAGGTGAAATGGACTGATTTCTTGAAAGTCACAATCTGTCCAAACTCACAGAAGACTAGGCCTACATCTATTAATGAAATTGAATTGATAAATGACAACCTTCTAAAACAAAAAGCAACAGACTCAAGATCTCACTGGTGAATTCTACCAAACATTTAAGGAAGAAACTATACCAATTTTCTACAATCTTTTTAAGAAGATAGAAACAGAGAAAATAGTTCCTAACTCACTCTATGAGGTTAGCATTTCCCTAATAGCAAAACTAGATAAAAGTATTAGAAGAAAAAAAGAAGAAAAAAAAGTCTCTCATGAATATAGATGTCAAACTCCTCAACAAAATATTAGCAAGTGGAATTCAAAAATATATATAAAAAGAATTTTCTATACCATGATCAGGTGAGATTTATCCCAGGTATTACAAGGCCAGTTCAACATTTGAAAATCAATTAATGTAATCCATCACACCTACAGATGAAATAAGAAAAGTCACATGATTATACCAGTAGATGTAGAAAAAGCATCAGATAAAATCCAATACTCATTCATAGAAGTGAACTAAAAATAGAAAGGAACCTCCTTAAATGAATAAATACATCTACAAAGAATCTAAGCTAACATTACAATTTATAGTTAAAAACTTGAGGCTTCCTTAGTACTATCAGGAGTAAGGCAAAGATGTTCCCTTTCACTACACCATTTCAACATCATATTAGATGTCCTAGCTAATGCAATAAGAACAGAAAAGGAAACAAAAAGGCATAGAGTTTGGGAATGAGAAATAAAATTTGTCTTTTTGCAGATGACATGATTGCTTATGTGGAAATTTGAAATACTAGACAAAAAAAAAAAAAAAACTAAAACAAAAACAAAAACAAAAAAAAACCTCCTGCAATTAATAACTGATTATACCAAAGTTTCAGGATACAAGTTTAACATACAAAAGTCAATTATCTTCCTACACCATCAATGAACAAATAGAATTGGAAATGACAAACAAAATACCATTTATATTAGCCCCTCCCAAAATGAAATATTCATGCATTAATTGAACAAAATATATACAAGATCTATATGAAGAGAACTACAAAATTTTAATAAATCAAAGAAGACATCTGAGTTCCAAGGTGGTTCACATCTCAGTTGTACAAGACTCCTACATGAAAGGTATGAAACAGGAGGCCATATCCTCTATTGAAAAGAAGTATTAATAAGAATTTCTTCGCCCCAATTAGAATCCAGAAACCCTATCATAAGCCAAAAAGATTATCCCCAGAACATAAAAGCTTATCATTGTTCTTTCTTGAAGTCCGAAAACTCTACAATTCTATAATTTACATTTTAAAAAAGAAATCAAGAAAGAACTAAATAATTGAGCGATATTCCATGTTTGCAGATAGCAAGACTCATAGGCAAGGTCAATTGTTCCCAATTTGATCTACAGATTCAACACACTTCCAATCAAAATGTCACCAGCTTATTTTCTGGATATGGATAAGCTTATTTCTAAAGTTTACAAAATCTATTTGGAGAGGCAAAAGACCTAATAGCCAACACAATATGAAAGGAAGAAGGCTGATACAACCTGATTTTAAGAATCACTATAAACCAGGGTGCCTGGGTGGCTTAGTGGGTTGGGGCCTCTGCTTTCGGCTGAGGTCATGATCCCAGGGTCCTGGGATCAAGCCCCACATCTGGCTCTCTGCTCCGCGGGGAGCCTGCTTCCTCCTCTCTCTGCCTGCCTCTCTGCCTGCTTGTGATATCTGTTTGTCAAATAAATAAATAAAATCTTTAAAAAATTAAAAAAAAAAGAATCACTATAAGCCTACAGTAATCAAGACAGTGTGGTACTGACAAAAGAATGGACAAATAAATCAATGGAGTAGAATGGAGAGCCCAGAAATAAACTCATATAAATACAAGCAAACAGATCATCCAAAAAATTACCTCAAAGTGAAATACAAGACTAAATGTAAAATGCAAAAGGATAAAACTCCCAGAAGGTAGTGTAAGAGAAGATCTAGAAGATGTCAGATGTGTCAATGACCTTTAATATACAAAATTAAAGGTAGGATTCATGAAAGAAATAATCGTAAGCTGGATTTTACTAAAATTAAAAACTTTTACTCCACAAAAGATATTGTCAAGGGAATAAAAAGATAAGCTAGGAGAAAATATTTGCAAAAGATATGTATGTTAAAGAAAGTTTAATTGTAGGGGCACCTGGGTGGCCCAGTTGGTTGAGCATCTGAGTTTTAGCTTGGTTTTGGCTCAGGTCATGATCTCAGGGTTGTGAGATGGGGCCAGCATGAGGCTCCTTGCTCAGCAAGGACTCGTCTTGAGATTCTCTCTCTCCCTCTTCCCCCTCCCCATTCATCTGCACACATGTTCTCTTTCTCTCTCTCTCTCTAAAATAAATAAACAAATCTTCAAAAAAAAACTTAATTGTCAACAATGAGGAAAAAAAAAAAAACCAACAACTTGATCTAAAAATGTACCAAAGGTGGGGTGCCTAAATGTATATTATTAAGTGAAAGAAGCCAGTCTGAAAAGCATACATAATGTATGATTCCAACTATATGAAGTTCTGAAAAAGGCAAAACTGTGAATAAATAATAAGTTAAAAGATCAGTGTTTTCCAGTTTAAAAGGGAAGGGGAAAAGAATAAGTGAAGCACAAAGGATTGGGCAGGGGAAGGCAATGAAATATTTTATACATAATATATTATAGTATAAATATATATAAATATATTACATATATTATATATAAATAAATATAATAATATATATTATATATAGTATAAATATATTATACTATAATGAAGGATACATGCCATTAACACTAGTCAAAACCCATAGACTTTACACCAATAGGGTACCCTAATGTAAACTTTGGACTTTGGATTATAATGTCTCAATATAGTATCATTACTATCATAATGATAGCAGGTTCATCAGTTGTAACAAACATTATAATTCTGCTGTAGGATGTTGACAGTGGGAGAGGCTGTAGATTGCATGGGGACCAAGGGTATATGGGAATTTTCTGTACCTCCTGCTCAATTTTGCTTTGAACTTAAAACTTCTCTAAAAATTACTTTCTGTTTAAAAGAAAACAAAAACAATTTATAAAAATTTAAAAATAAAAATATATGATCCTCATTTTAAAAACTCACTTAGAATTATTCTCAGACACACCAAACATTGAGAACCACTGACCTTTATTTTGGAATGAAATCACAAAATAAATTTTATGCCAACTTTTTCAAAGTATAAGAAGCCAAGACTGCAAGTCAGACTCAAAAATGTCCCTTTTTAAAAAAGAAAAGAGTATAATTCACAAGTCCACAGGCCATTGCCAACTTTTTTGACCCTATCCCTAAAAGATAAGCTAATGATCTAAACCTCTATCCCAGACTGGCTAGGATATGAATGGAAAATGGTTGGATGAACTAATTAATTAATAGACACTTCCTCCCACTTAGAGACCATTTCTAAAATTTCAGCTGTGCTACTTAGGAAAAAAATAATCCACAGCTGTGGGAGCTAGAGTTCTAATTTCATATTTGTTAAAAATTCTTTTTTTATAAGATTTTTGTTTATTTCACAGAGAGAGAGAGATTGAGTACAGACAGGGATAGTGACAGGCAGAGGGAGAAGGAGAAGCAGGTTCCCTGCAGGGCAGGGGGAGCTGGATGTGGCACTCAAACCCAAGACCCCAGGATCATGACCTAAGCTAAAGGCAGTTGCTTAACCAACTAAGCCACCCAGACTCTCATCATATTTCTTAAAATTCTTAATAGGATCACTTTATTCTATTTATGCCCACTACATTAGTCACCTCATGAAAGAATATTTCATAAGCTCCTAACAAGCCTTTAACAATCTACCATAAATTAAAATTATTTTAGTTCCTGAGGTTTCTTATTTGTGTTAGAATTAAATTTGCTATAAGGATGTTCTTATTTTATTGGAAGATGATACTTTGGATATTGCAATTTTCTTTGAAATTCTGCAAAGTAAAATGTGAGTTTTTAAGATAAATACACTTAATTTGGGGCAATGAATCTTTCCACGAGAATTGAATGGAATTGTCACTTCCTGATTTGAATTAATTATTCTTTCTCCATTTTCCAAGAGCCAACATATATCCCTAAAGAGAAATTCACCCTACTGCAAAAAGAGGTCCATTGTGAAGTTTCATGTATCATGACAAATAGTAAATTTGCACATTTAGGCCTAATTTTAGATTAACAAGTTCTGCCTTCATCAAGGAAACCTAGTAAGGGTATGTTCCTGATACATACAGGAACAAAGAGGGTTTAGGGTAAAAGAATATGACATTAACCCAAAATGTCTTTAGGGACTTTTTGGGCTTATCTGTCATGCCTCACAGGCTGTTCAAATAAAAGAGATGTGGTCTCAAAGTGAGCATGCAACAAAGAAGGCTCAGGACACTGTTCTGAGATAAAATCAGCCATGGGGAGTATTCATTTGACAGCCTCCCCAGGAGAGTAATTCACAAGATGCAGAATGCATAATACATGAAAACTAACTGTACTGTATAACTAAGGCAGACAAATGAACAAAAAGAGAACAGTGTATGGATATATTAAGTCAAGAACAAAATTAAAAACATCATACTGAGAGTTTGTATATATGCATGTATACCCACATATGTATATACACTTTTATGTATACATATAAAGGTTTTATTTGCTGTGCATACATATATATTATATGTTATACCTAATACATCATGTATGAGTAAGTATATGTAATTGTGTAATGATATAATGCATGTATTAAATGATTTTACTAAAATCGTAAAGCTGAGAGGAGATCTAAGTTTCAATAAAGCAATATTTCAGCAAAGGAAGGCTAAAGGAATGGATAATTCATAAAAAAGAAAAAAGAAAAAAAAACCCTGAATAGTTAATAGAGAAGATGCTGAACATCATTAATAATCAAAAATGAGGAGAGAGAGGAGTCAAGATGGTGGAGAAGTAGCAGGCTGAGACGACATCAGGCAGCAGGAGATCAGCTAGATAGCCTATCAAACCATTCCGAACACCTACGAATCCAGCAGGAGATCGAAGAGAAGAAGAGCAACAATTGTAGAAACAAAAAATCGACCACTTTCTAAAAGGTAGCACCAGCAGAGAAGTGAATCCAATGCAACGGGAAGACAGACCCCGGGGGGAGGGGCCAGCTCCTGGCAAGCGGCAGAGCAACGGAGCACAAAATCAGGACTTTTAAAAGTCTGCTCCAAGGAGGGACATCGCTCCAGAGGCTAAACCGGGGTGAAGACCTCACGGGGACATCATGGCCTCTGGGCTGGAGATTGGGAGGCCGCCATTTTCATTCCTATCCTCTGGAACTCTACAGAAAGTGTTCAGGGAACAAAAGACCCACAAAGTGAACCTGAGAGGATTACTTAGCCCGGCCCCTGGTAAGGGCGGTGCAATTCCGCCTGGGGCAGAGACACTTGACAATCACTACAACTGGCCCCTCCCCCAGAAGATCAACAAGAAATCCAGCCAAGACCAAGTTCACTTAACAAGGAGGACAGCGGAATTCCAGAGGAGGAGAAAGCAAAGCATGGAATTCTTGGCTTTCTCTCCATGAATCTTTAGTCTTGCAAAGTTAATTAATTTTTTAAAAATTTTTTCTCTTCTGCTAATTTTTTTAACTTTCACCCTTTCCTCTTTTAACGTTTTTTAACTAGTTTATCTTAATAACTTTCTTTAAAAAAATCTTTTTTGAACCTTTATTATTATAGCCATATATTATCCTTCACTGTATCTAATGTTATTCTTTGTATACACATAGGGTTTTTTTTTCTTCTTAAAAATTTGGGGTACAACTTCTTCTAATAGATCAAAATACACCCCAAACCTAGTACCAGGCTTGATCTAGTCTCCAGCCCAAGGAAGTTCTCTCCACTTTTTTTTTTTTATTTTATTCTCCCTACCAACTCACCTTATCAACTCCTTTGTTGGAAAAAAATTTTTTTTTAATCTTTATAGTCATATTTCATCCCTTCATTGTGTTTACCCTTATATATGTTTTGTATTCTTTAAAATTTTGGGAGGTAGTTTCTTAAAAGAGACCAAAATACTCCCAAAATTAAGTGGGTGACCCTATCCTAGACACCAGTCTAACACATATATATTTTTTCTTTTTTTAATATTTTTTCTTTATTTGTGTTCTTTTTTTTTTTAATTTTTTTCTCTTTTCTGAACTTCTTTTTACTCCCTTTCTCTCCCCCCAACCCCACGATTTGGGGTCTCTTCTGATTTGGTTAAAGCACATCTTCCTGGGGTCTTTGCCACCCTGTTAGTATTACATTTGCTCCTTCATATATTCTTATCTGGACAAAATGACAAGACAGAAAAACTCACCACAAAAAAAGAAAAGGAGGCAGTACCAAAGGCTAGGGACCTAATTAATACAAACATTTGGTAATATGTCAGATCTGGAATTCAGGATGACGAATCTCAAGATTCTAGCTGGGCTCATAAAAGGCATGGAAGATATTAGAGAAACCCTGTCTGGGGAAATAAAAGCCCTTTCTGGAGAAATAAAAGAACTAAAATCTAATCAAGTTGAAATAAAAAAAAGCTATTAATGAGGTGTAATCAAAAATGGAGGTTCTTACTGCTAGTATAAAAGAGGCAGAAGAAAGAATTAGTGGTATAGAAGACCAAATGACAGAGAATAAAGAAGCTGAGCAAAAGGTAGACAAACAACTACTGGACCACGAGGGGAGAATTGGAGAGATAAGTGATACCATAAGATGAAACAACTTAAGAATAATTGGGATTCCAGAAGAAGAAGAAAGAGAAAGAGGAGCAGAAGGTATACTGGAGAGAATTATTGTAGAGGATTTCCCTAGTATAGCAAGGGAACAAGCATCAAAATCTAGGAGGTGCAGAGAATCCCCCTTAAAATCAATAAGAATAGGTCCAAACCCATCATCTAAGAGTAAAATTTACAAATCTTAGCGACAAAGAAAAATCCTGAAAGCAGCACGGGACAAGAAGTCTGTAACATACAAGGGTAAAAATATTGATTGGCAGCAGACGTATCCACAGAGACCTAGGAGGCCAGAAAGAACTGGCATGATATATTCAGAATATATCTGAATATATAATGAGCACTAAATAGGAAAAACGTGTAGCCAAGAATACTTTATCCAGCTAAGTTATCATTGAAAATAGAAGGAGAGATAAAAAGCTTCCAGGACAAACAAAAACTGAAAGAATTTGTAAACGCCAAACCAGCTCTACAGGAAATATTGAAAGGGGTCCTCTAAGCAAAGAGAGACCCTAAAAGTATTATCAGAAAGGAACAGAGACAATATACAGTAACAATCACCTTACAGGCAATACAATGGCACTAAATCCATATCTCTCAATAGTTACCCTGAACGTAAATGGGCTAAATGCCCCAATCAAAAGACACAGGGTTTCAGAATGGATAAAAAAACAAAACCCATCCATATGCTGCCTACAAGAAACTCATTTTAGACCTGAAGACACCTCCAGATTGAAAGTGAGGGGGTGGAAAACAATTTACCATGCTAATGGACATCAGAGGAAAGCTGGGGTGGCAATCCTTATATCAGATCAATTAGATTTTAAGCCAAAGACTATAATAAGAGATGAGGAAGGACACTATATCATACTCAAAGGGTCTGTCCAACAAGGAGATCTAACAATTTTAAATATCTATGCCCCTAACATGGGAGCAGCCAACTATATAAACCAATTAATAACAAAATCAAAGAAACACATTAACAAGAATACAATAATAGTAGGGGAGTTTAACACGTCCCCTCACTGAAATAGACAGATCATCCAAGCAAAAGATCAACAAGGAAATAAAGGTCTTAAATGACACACTGGACCAGATGGACATCACAGATATATTCAGAACATTCCATCCCAAAGCAACAGAATACACATTCTTCTCTAGTGCCCATGGAACATTCTCCAGAATAGATCACATCCTGGGGCATAAATCAGGTCTCAACTGGTATCAAAACATTGGGATCATTCCCTGCATATTTTCAGACCACGATGCCCTGAAGCTAGAACTCAATCACAAGAGGAAATTTAGAAAGAGCACAAATACAGGAGACTCAACAGCATCCTTCTTAAGAATGAATGGGTCAACCAGGAAATTAAAGAAGAATTGAAAAAAATCATGGAAACAAGTGATAATGAAAACACAATGTTCCAAAATCTGTGGGACACAGCAAGGGCAGTCCTGAGAAGAAAATATATAGCGATACAAACCTTTCTCAAGAAACAGGAAAGGTCTCAAATACACAACCTAAACCTACACCTCAGGGAGCTTGAGAAAGAACAACAAAGAAAGCCTAAACCCAGCAGGAGAAGAGAAATAATAAAGATCAAAGCAGAAATCAATGAAATAGAAACCAAAAAAAACAATAGAACAAATCAACAAAACTAGGAGCTGGTTCTTTGAAAGAATTAATGGGATTGATAAACCCCTGGCCAGACTTATCCAAAAGAAAAGAGAAAGGACCCAAATAAATAAAATCATGAATGAAAGAGGAGAGATCACAACCAACACCAAAGAAATACAAACAATCATAAGAACATATTATGAGCAACTCTATGGAACAAATTTGATAATCTGGAAGAAATGGATGCTTTCCTAGAGACATATAAACTGCTAAAACTGAACCAGGAAGAAATAGAAAACCTGAATAGGCCCATAACAAGTAAGGGGATTGAAACAGTCATCAAAAATCTCCAAACAAACACACAAACAAACAAAAAATCTCCAAACAAACAAAAGCCCAGGGCCAGATGGCTTCCCAGGGGAATTCTACCAAACATTTAAAGAAGAATTAATTCCTATTCTCCTGAAACTGTTCCAAAAAACAGAAATGGAAGGAAAACTTCCAAACTCATTTTATGAGGCCAGCATCACCTTGATCCCCAAACCAGACAAGGATCCCATCAAAAAAGAGAATTACAGACCAATATCCTTGATGAACACAGATGCGAAAATTCTCACCAAAATACTAGCCAATAGGATCCAACAGTACATTAAAAGGATTATTCACCACGACCATGTGGGATTTATTCCAGGGCAGCAGGGTTGGTTCAACATCCGCAAATCAATCAATGTGATACAGTACATTAACAAAAGAAAGAACAAGAACCATATGATACTCTCAATAGATGCTGAAAAAGCATTTGACAAAGTGCAACATCCCTTCCTAATCAAAACTCTTCAAAGTGTAGGGATAGAGGGCACATACCTCAATATTATCAAAGCCATCTATGAAAAACCCACAGCAAGTGTCATTCTCAATGGAGAAAAACTGAGAGCTTTTCCATTAAGGTCAGGAACACGGCAGGGATGTCCGCTATCACCACTGCTATTCAACATAGTACCAGAAGTCCTAGCCTCAGCAATCAGACAACAAAAAGAAATGAAAGGCATCCAAATCGGCAAAGAAGAAGTTAAACTATCACTCTTTGCAGATGATATGATACTATAAGTGGAAAACCCAAAAGTCTCCACTCCAAAACTGCTAGAACTTGTACAGGAATTCAGTAAAGTGTCAGGATATAAAATCAATGCACAGAAATCAGTTGCATTTCTTTACACCAACAACAAGACAGAAGAAAGAGAAATTAAGGAGTCAATCCCATTTACATTTACACCCAAAACCATAAGATACCTAGGAATAAACCTAACCAAAGAGGCAAAGAATCTATACTCAGAGAACTATAAAGTACTCATGAAAGAAATTGAGGAAGACACAAAGAAATGGAAAAATGTTCCATGCTCATGGATTGGAAGAATAAATATTGTGAAAATGTCTATGCTACCTAAAGCTATCTACACTTTTAATGCAATGCCTATCAAAATCCCATCCAATTTTTCAAAGAAATGGAACAAATAATCCTAAAATTTATATGGAACCAGAAAAGACCTCGAATAGCCAAAGGAATATTGAAAAAGAAAGCCAAAGTTGGTGGCATCACAATTCCAGACTTCAAGCTATACTACAAAGCTGTCATCATCAAGACAGTATGGTACTGGCACAAAAACAGACACATAGATCAATGGAACAGAATAGAGAGCCCAGAAATAGACCCTCAACTCTATGGTCAACTAATCTTCGACAAAGCAGGAAAGAATATCCAATGGAAAAAAGACAGCCTCTTCAACAAATGGTGTTGGGAAAATTGGACAGCCACATGCAGAAAAATGAAATTGGACCATTTCCTTACACCACACACAAAAATAGACTCAAAATGGATGAAGGATCTCAATGTGAGAAAGGAATCCATCAAAATCCTTGAGGAGAACACAGGCAGCAACCTCTTCGACCTCAGCCGCAGCAACTTCCTCCTAGGAACAACGTCAAAGGCAAGGGAAGCAAGGGGAAAAATGAACTATTGGGACTTCATCAAGATCAAAAGCTTTTGCACAGCAAAGGAAACAGTCAACAAAACCAAAAGACAACTGACAGAATGGGAGAAGATATTTGCAAACAACATATCAGATAAAGGGCTAGTATCCAAAATCCACAAAGAGCTTAGCAAACTCAACACCCAAAGAACAAATAATCCAATCAAGAAATGGGCAGAGGACATGAAGAGACATTTCTGCAAAGAAGACATCCAGATGGCCAACAGACACATGAAAAAGTGCTCCACATCACTGGGCATCAGGGAAATACAAATCAAAACCACAATGAGATACCACCTCACACCAGTCAGAATGGCTAAAATGAACAAGTCAGGAAATGATAGATGCTGGCGAGGATGCGGAGAAAGGGGAACCCTCCTACACTGTTGGTGGGAATGCAAGCTGGTGCACCCACTCTGGAAAACAGCATGGAGGTTCCTCAAAAAATTGAAAATAGAGCTACCTTATGACCCAGCAATTGCAGTACTGGGTATTTACCCTAAAGATACAAACGTAGTGATCCAAAGGGGCGCGTGTACCCGAATGTTTATAGCAGTGATGTCCACAATAGCCAAGTTATGGAAAGAACCTAGATGTCCATCAACAGATGAATGGATAAAGAAGAAGTGGTATATACATAAAATGGAATACTATGCAGCCATCAAAAGAAATGAAATCTTACCATTTGCGACGACATGGTTGAAACTAGAGCGTATTATGCTTAGCGAAATAAGTCAACTGGAGAAAGACAACTATCACATGATCTCTCTGATATGAGGAAGTGGAGATGCAACAGGGGTGGAGGTTAAGGGGGTAGGAAAAGAAAAAATGAAACAAGATGGGATCGGGAGGGAGACAAACCAAAAGAGACTCTTAATGTCATAAAACTAACTGAGGGGGGGTGAGGGGGAGGGGGGTTGGGAGATTGTGGTGGGGTTACATTATATGTTTAAATAAAAATTAATTAATTAATTACTTATTTAAAAAAAGAAAACACGATTTCTCTTTAGGGGGTCTCACGTTTCAATACTTTTTTTATTATTTTGGTCATTTTTTCTTTATTGTAGTAAAATGCATGTAACATTGTTTATTCAATAAAAAGTTAAAACCTTTAAAAAATAATTAAAAATGAGAATTTCAATTTCATCAAAAATACAAATGAAAATGAGAATGACTTTACTGATAGTATTGGTAAAAAGAAAAAAATAAGATAGTAATACTAGTAAAACTGCAGACAAACTGACCTTCCCACAAATGCTGCTGGGAATAGTAATGGACTGAAACAGAATGGAAAGCAGTTTGGAAGAACTATTATCTATACCCTCAACCTAGAAACTGTATTTATAAACTCCCTAGAGAAACGTTATTTGCAGTTATAAACAGGGTTGTTTACTGTTGAATTATGTTTAATATTAAAGAATCTACTTTCCATCAACAGACAAAAAAGACAAATATAAAGGGGTTTTTTTTAATGCCAGACTTCTGATTCAGGTCTATTTAAATATCTGTTATTAGAAGATGTCAAAACCTTGATGTGAAGAGAAAAAAGCAAGTTGCAGGTTATGTACAATATATACAGTTATGTGTAGGTTTTAAAAAAAACTTTACAAACAATATTTCCTCTGTGTGTGTGTGTGTAGATGATGAACAGATATATTTAGTGTATATATATATGAATATATATATATGATGAAGAGATACATGTACTATCTATCTAAGCATATACTAAATTCATGTAGTAGAGGAGGACACTGGGTTCATGGAGAAAGGGAATAGGAATGTTACTGAGAAGAGAGACATTATCTTTAACTGTAATGCTTTGATTCTTTTATTTTAATAAAGACAAATCAAATAAACAGGATATTAGCAACAGTCAATTCTAGAGAATAGTTACATGGGCTTTGATTACTTTATATATTATGTTCTGTCTTTTTAAATGTCTTTCAGAAGTAAGTTAGATTGGCGAAATATGAGCACCAAAGATGTTACATGAATGAACTCATGGGCTCACCTACGGATCTATTTATCTCATAATTACTTATATTATTGGAATATTATCTCAAAATTGAACTTTTGATCAGAAAAATAAATACAAAGAACAAATTGATGGTTGCCAAAGGGGAAAGGAGTGGAGGGCTGGGCAAAATGGGAGAAGGGAAATGGGAGATATAGGCTTCCAGTTATGGAATGAGTAAGTCACGGGAATAAAAAGCAGAAATGAGGAATACAGTCAATGATATTGTAATAGTGATGTAATGAAACAGATAGTAACTATTCTTGTGGTGAACATAGTATAATGTATAAACTTGTCAAATCAGTAAGTTGTAAACCTGAAACTAATATAGCATTGTGTCAACTATACTCAAAAAAATGAATTTTTGTCTCAAAATATGAATTTTCATAATTCTCTTTAATTTCCTTAGAAAAAGCATCTTATCTGTTAGTACATTTATATTACTACAACACTGCTAATATTAGATGACCGGTGTAATTAATCTTTGTATTAACTGGGAGAAAGTGTGCCCAGCCCTATGCAGCATTTAATTACAAAAAAGAAGAAAGAAGAAGAAGGAGGAGGAGAAGAAGAAGAAGGAGGAGGAGGAGGAGGAGGAGGAGGAGGAAGAAGAGGAGGAGGAGGAGGAGCAGGAGGAGGAGGAGGAGAAGAAGAAGAAAGAAGAAGAAGAAGAAGAAGAAGAAGAAGAAGAAGAAGAAGAAGAAGAAGAAGAAGAAGAAGAAGAAGAAGAAGAAGAAGAAAAGAACAAGAACAAAAACAAGAACGAGAAGAAGGTGGCAGTGGCCAGTGTAATATAGGGTGTCTAACCAGAGAACTACTACCTATGTTCAACTTAGGGAATTATAGAATAAGATTTTAATTCTGTCCCAACTCTCCTAGGCTATTAATTATGCTATTAATTAGGACAATCATTTTCTTTCTTTTTTTTTTTTAACTTTGTGCACCTAATCAGTTAAAAAGTAAACTAAAAAGCATATACTTCCTGGGTCTTAGTCTGTTTGGGCTGATATAACAAAATACCATAGTTTATGAGAAGCTTGTAAAGAACAGAAATTTATTTCTTGCAGTTCTGGAGCTTGGATTCAGTCTCTGATAAGAGCCTGCTTTTTGGTTCACAGATGACATCTTTTTACTGTGTTTTTACATGGCAGAAAGGATTTGGGATTTCTCTAGGGTTTCAATGGTCACACCTCCAAATACGATCACCTTGGTGATTAAAATCTCAACATATGAATTTGGGGGTGGGAGACATAAACATCCAGGCTATTGTACCCATTTATATATTTACTTAATTATTTTCTTATTTATATTTTTATTCATTTATGTACAATTTATATACATGTACTATCATATTAGATGTGTTAATTCTTATTAATACAATTTGTATTAAATGTCAGAAAAAAATTAATTTTTCTTTTTTAAAAAACATTTAATTTATTTATTTTGAGAATGTGTGAGTGGTGGGAGGAGCAGAGGTACAAACAGACTCCCTGCTCAGCAAGGAGCCTGACTTGGGGCTTGATCCCAGGATCTTAAGATCATGACTAAGCTGAGGTCAGATGCTTAACCAGCTGAGCCAACCAGGGGCCCCAAGATTAATTCTTTCTTATCTTTATGTATAGGAAGTCCAAGTAATTGTATCCTGAACATGCTAATGAAACATCTTCCACTCTATTTTGGAAACACGAGGATTATCCAACTGTGGAATGAACTATAAACCTATTTTGATCTGTTATGCTTTCCAATCTGCATCTGTGAAAATTGTTAAACTGTGCTTCTTTTCTCCTCCTATTTCTTTTTTTTAAGATTTTATTTATTTACTTGAGGGAGAGAGATAGAGAACACAAGCATAGGGAGAGAGGCAGAGGGAGAGGGAGAAGTAGGCTCTCTGCCAAGCAGGGGGCCCCATGTGGGACTCTATCCCAGGACACAGAGATCATGACCTGAGCCAAAGTCAGACGCTTAAATGACAGAACCATCCAGGTGCCCCTGTCCTCCTATTTCTATTGCACTAATAGTTGGCACTTACAGACCTGCATCAAAAATGGTGCTTTTAGCCACTACTGCCCAGCCTGTGCAACATAAAACGTAAAACTATGCCTTAACCAAACATTCTCTGGTGCCAAACAGTTCATGCCACCAGCATATTTAAACCCTGCAAAACTTTCTTCATCCATCTGTAGCCTGACCTCCTTGATCCCCCTTTTTATAAGAATTCTGGTCATGGTGTTTAATTAAATTATGAATCTAATCCATATCACTTTGTGTTTATTCCCACTTTTCCACGGCATTTTGAAGTTGCGGTTTGTACATTCTTGGAAAGCTGCTTCCAGCTGTCCTACCTCAGTGTAATCCCCCAGCATGTGGGCATGTCAGTTCTACGCAGTATTGAGCCCATAACACACAATACAGGAGTTGGTGCTCCTTAAAATTTTCTTGGTAGAATGAATGAACCAAAATTTATATATTTACAGGGAACATTTTTAAAATATGGAAGGATGAGTTTTAAAAATGCACATTTTGACTTAATACAACATAAGTTTTATCCTTTGAATATCTCATGCCCTTCTAGGTTACCTTTGGACTCATTTAAGCTGAAGATAGGAATAATAGGAAAAGTAGTAGGATATTTAGTGTAGTGAAAAGTATCTTCCCTCCAACCTCATGGGCAAATACACTCCCAAGGACTGAAAGCTTGGAGTTCAGGTGAGATAAACTGATTCCTCACAACTTCCCAAACTCTGAATTCCTGAATCCAGCAGGAACTCCTCAGACCTCAGATTACTGGTAACTATTCTAAGACCCCTCAGAACCTCTTTGGTGACATTTATATGTATATGACTGTGCCAAGGTCTTGAACACAAGCATGTTCTCTGATACAGGGTTTCGGGATAGTCATTCCCACAATGGCAGGAAAGGTGCATTCATTTTTCTCAGTGCTTGGTGCCAAGACTGACATTTGATTTTTCTTTTTTTTCAGTGTGGATAGAGTAAATAAATAGTTGTGAACTCAATTGTCCCTGAGAAAATAATTGAACTAAAACACAACTATGTAGGCTGCTATGACCAAATTTTCAACTAAATTTTAGACAAAGAACCCAAGGATGAGTTCATATACTTTTTCATGGATTATAGTATAGATTTTTGGAAAATTTGTGTGGTTTTTATGTTTCTTTGGTTTCAGTCAATAATTACTTTCTTCAAGACATTGCAAATGCATTTGATGAAACTTTTCTCCATGTGATCATCTTTTGTTCATAAGTACCTATAAGAAGGAAGTATACATCTGAATAAACTCATTGTAATTATACATAATCTGTGGAAGAAGAAAACTGTATCATCTTGACAATGCAATATATTGAAAAGTAAATGAGATTTTTAATTATGATTAACACAATTTTATTCTTTTTATGACTACTGCCAGTAATGAAGAAAACCATGTATTTTTTATTTTTATTTCCACCATTTATTTACATTTTTGCCACCACTTAGCACTTTTGATATAGATGATCTAATTCCTGTCTATCCTGAAGTAACTGAAGAGTGAGGTATTCAGACAGGTTGGGATGGTAACTGGGTAGAAAGACACATGGTGTGGGTGTATAGCCCAATGAAATACTGCTTCAAACCTCATGTGGAGATTGTATGATGGAAAACAGGAGCCAAGCAATGTACAGATAAAGCTAAGAACCTTGTCACACAGTATCAACTTTCTATATTTCATTCTCCTGAGTCCCTTTGTTTATATATTTATTTTAAAGATTGTATTTATTTATTTGACAGACAGAGATCACAAGCAGGCAGAGAGGCAGGCAGAGAGAGAGAGAGGGAAGCAGGCTCCCCGTGGAGCAGAGAGCCTGATGCCGGGCTCAATCCCAGGACCCTGAGACCATGACCTAAACTGAAGGAAGAGGACCCAACCCACTGAGCCACCCAGGCGCTCTCATATATTTATTTTACACAAAAAAATCATTGGGAAGTCAACCCTAAAACTTTCACAATCCCAGGTCTGTGTTTACTCTCTCAGAAAATACTTCCCCTCCTTCAACAGGATCACTGTATCCAATAGCAGTATTTATACTGGAATCTCTCTCACTCCTTACTATCTCAAGAATAGTGGCAACACATAATAGCAAGTTGAGTAAACATGTCATTTTCTTATTCAGCCTTCTCCCCCTAAGGTAGCTCTGAGCTTGGCAATAATATATGGGAAATTTACTATATATATAGGTTTTTCCCTATGTATCACCAAGGTGAGAAGAAAAAAGTACTTCTCACTTTTTTTTTCTTTTTGCATTTTACACTTTGTTCAATGGAACTCAGAGGTGAATCAATATGTGCAAGGAATCCTGATAATTCTTGTGTCAAAAATGTAATTTTACATCTTCAGAATGCCCTTATGTTTTTATGACAATTCAACACTCTAGTTAGAACACTTGATCCTACTGTTTAGGCCTTTATGTCTCTAGCCTCAAATTCTTATATGAATATCAAAAAGATTTGGGGGGGCATGTCTGGGTGGCTCAGTGGGTTAAAGCCTCTGCCTTCGGATCAGGTCATGATCCTGGGGTCCTGGGTTCAAGCGCCACCCTGGGCTCTCTGTTCAGTGGGGAGCTTTCTTCCCCCTCTCTCTCTCTGCCTGCCTCTCTGCCTACTTGTGATTTCTGTCTGTCAAATAAACAAATAAAAAAATCTTAAAAAAAAAAAAGATTTGGGGGAATGTACTGACTAGAACAACCAACACCACACAATTGGCTACTCGTGCTCTCCACATTATTTATTGATGCATAAGAATGGGCTTTATTACACCAAATTTGGCTTATCAGTTATCAACTGACTAGTGATGATTTGAAGATCTTACATGGTAAAGCTTTATGCCAGGACTTGCCCCTAGGGCTTCTCTTAGGAGAGAATATTTATGGGTGAACATTTTCTAAGATGATAGGGATCTTGTAGGAGAGAAGCAGGGCATTATTGGTATTCTCCACAGCTGTTGTGTTTACCCATTCCCAATCCAAACTAATCAATCGGAATATTTTCTTGCTTGCCACTGTAAGTAGTTCAGGGATAGACTGCTAATTTAAGCCAAGCAAGGAAGATGAAATCAAAACTTGGCACTTTTGCCAGATCTTTGGGAGATCTTTGGGAGACTCTGCCCACCAGGATATAGACGTAAAGCCCCTGGTGGCCCTCTTACCACCAGGAAGATGAGGAAAAATGTAGCTTAGAGCAAAGGGCACAGGAAAGAAAGTCAGAGCCAAAAATTAAAAAGGGTCAAGTGTCTGACATCACTTAAGCATCTGATCAAACAATCCAGAAGTGAAATAGACCACTGGAGTTCTCAGTTACATTATCCAATAAATCCTTTTTCTTGCTTAAGCTATTTTGAGTTGGGCTTCTGTCACTCCTATCCAAGACCTGAAATGTACACCACCTACTCTGTCTAGAGAGCAAAGAGGACCACTTAAAGATTCCCAGCTGCCAGGAAGCCTAGAGTTTTTTAAACTGAAGATCATCTTGCTTAAGTTTCCCTAGGAATAACCTCCTCCTATCTCACTCTATCAAAGTTCCTCCCATTAGGGTGGGGAGAGAAAGGGAGGCAATATCCAGAAATGATTATGTGTGAGGAGATAGTGAAATATTTGAGTCTCCCCTGAATCATCATGTGTAGAAAACATAGAAGAACAGAGTATGTGTAATAATATAAAAAAAAAAAAATGTCTTGGGGACACTCAACTCCAAATGAATCTTACCTTCTTATCAGATAACTAACACTTACGGAGAGCTTATCATTTGTCAAACATTGTTTGATTTCAGTTAATCCTGTTAAATTAATCAAACAGGGAGACCATTAGATTGATATAGCTCTAATATTTTGGCAACCTCTACAAGCAAACCAAAATCTAATCCTGTAAACACCTCAAAATTATGAAATCAAAGCACTGAAGACAACCAATTGTAGACCATCATAATCATAAAATTTAAGCTATGGCCAATCAAATAATTTCCTTTCTTTGCTTCCAAACTTTCTATATTGTCTTTTCCCTGGCTCCTGCATGCTGCCTGATTCAAACTGATTTTTGCTCAAATAAACTCTTGAAAATTTAATACGACTCATTTTATCTTTTAACAATCCTCATATAAATCCTTTGAGGTAGGTACTATTATCCTCAACTGGCTGATGAGCAAATTAAGGGCTTAAGTAACTTGCTTAACATCATGCAGCCAGTAAATTGGCAGAGCCGTGAGCTGAATCCAGTATTGCTTTGGAGTAGGAATGTTCTCTTGCCCTGTCTGCTAGAATTAATTGTTAAAAACATAGGAGAGGTCCAAACCTTATTATCAAGTGAAGGAAAGGAATGGGTCTCAGTATCTGCACACACACAAAAGAAATTCTAAAATAATTATAACAAACCCATGTCACTGAGCTGATATATGCAGAAAAAGACCTATTGAATGAAATTATTTTGCCTTATAATGGAAGTGTTCACCTTTTCTAAAGGATTCACCTTTTCAAAGGCTCCTGCAAAAAGATGTCTCCAAATTCACTAACTTTTACAAGTTTAAATTGGATATACTTATTGGCCTTACCTCACCTCTCTTTTTCTCTTCCTGCCAGCCAGAACGTGGAAACTATGGGTAAGCCCACTTTGATCACATGGATGGTGAAAATGAAACAGTAGAGAAGGAATCTGTTCCTTGAATGACCTCAGGAAGTATAACTTACCTTCCCTCCACTACCAACCTTCCTTGCATTTGGGGATCTCTTTTTACCAAATCTTATCTAGTATCCTAATACAGAGCCTAATCTAAGATAGGTTCACTTGGCATGGAGAAGAGAAGAATGATTTTTGAGGAAATCCAAATAACAAGACTGGGTGACTGATGGATTCTGTCAGTAAGGGGAGATGAGGGAATGGAAAATATGCCTGAGGATTTTCGCTTAGAGGACAGGGATGAGGATAATGTCATTAATCAAGTGAAAGATGTTATGTCAGGAAGGAAGGGTGGAATAATGAATCATGTTATGAATATGTTAAGATGGAGCTGTCTCTGTGACCTCAGGGTGAAGATTTCCAATAAACGTTCTATTCTTTGCTTCAACTAGAAATGATACTAGTGTATCTGTGATTTATACATTGGCTTTCAATGTTAAGATTTCATGGTTCTGTGCCTCAGTGTAAGTGTTTAGTTCGCAGGAAAGGTGGAAAACTTCCTCATGCAATCAGAAATATAAGATCATAGACAGATATAAACAGACATTATGTATCTTATATTTATATACAAATAAGCAATTGATATATCTACACTATTTGCAAAATATGTTATCATGCCTTTTTCTTAGAGTAGGTGTTTAGAGTAATTTACCATATAACTTGAATAAAAAACTTAAATAATACATAAGGGCACATTTTAGGAGCTGCAACCATTTTGAAATGTTACTTAATATCCATCACTCTAATTACAGGGAATACATATGTTTCCAAAGGAGTTTCTAAAAATCAGTATCTCTTCTCTTCAAACCTTGCTAGAGAAACATATTAAACACATATTTAAAATGTTAGACTAGGTCTAAATAAATTTTTTAAAAGATTTTATTTATTTATTTATCTGACAGAGAGAAATCACAAGTAGGCAGAGAGGCAGGCAGAGAGAGAGAGGAGGAAGCAGGCTCCCTGCCAAGCAGAGAGCCCGATGCGGGACTCGATCCCAGGACTCTGAGATCATGACCTGAGCCAAAGGCAGAGGCTTAGCCCACTGAGCCACCCAGGTGTCCCGATCTAAATAAATTTTTATAAAAAGTAGAAAAGTTTGCCCTTAAGATAACCTTTTATAATACAAAACTTGTGAAATACTTCTTGCTTCATAAATTTCACCTCTAAATGTATGTACTTTCATTTATTCGTACACACACACACGCATAAAAGCACACATAATATTCCCTGACTTGAGATAGTGGTATCAGAAACTTCAGCCTGAAAGTGTCATCAACAAGAGAATAAAGATCTTTTGGGGGTAGGGAAGTGTTTTTATAGTTCTCCAAAGTGTTAAAATTCAGCATGAGTTAGCTGAGTTGATTGTGGTCCACCAGGCAAGGAACTTAATGAGTCAACCTTGTGGGTTAATGGTCAAAGTTTTTTGTCTGGTACTCATCTGCTGTTAAAGACAACAAGAATGAACCCGTGAAAAAGAAGCAAGTACCATGGAGAAAGGAAAGTCAGAGCAGAGTAAACTTCCCCAGACTACCAAGATAATCATAGCTGGAAAATAGAATCTTTATTTCATATACGGGAAATAGATTGTCAACAACTAAGTCATACCATAGTCTCTGAAGAAAGGGTTACTTTTCACCTTTAAAATGCAACACAGGAATGCTATAAAACCCTTAAGAGTCCTAGAGCTAGAATTTGCTTTCATTGTTGCAAAGGGTAGAGGAGTGTGTAAGAGATTATAGCATTCTTCTTTTATTGCTCTTGTTATGTTTTCCAATAAAAAATGAAATTGGGATAAGGGTGAAGAAGCTTCACTGTCTTAAGGTGATTTTCCAAAAAATTCAGGAGGGGTCATCACTCTCAAGACCTAGAGCTTTCTTTTGGAAATTGTTTTGATAAATCACAAATGAATTTTTGATGCCTGACCTATCACAAGCAATGCTCACAGGAGAAATTTTCTTCCCTATCATTTTAGTCCATCAATAAATTGCTTCACTTACTCCTTCAAATGTAGAAACCTTTTCATTCACCATTTTTATATCATATACTACTTGACGGCCTCTCCTCAATTATATCCTCCTGGAAAATTAGCTCATTGAGGTATGCTGAGTTTGAGATTTCAAATGTAAAAATAATCAATTTTAAATATAAGTATTTTCCCCTTTAAAGTATACTTATGAAGTATTTAAATGTATTCAAAATTTAGAATATACAAAACATACACCTATGATGATCTCATTAGTTATATAAGAGAACAGATATGTATACATATGTGCAACCTTTATGTTGTAGGAAATCCAGTGGCTAAAGTTGTAAATGTATCTTCATTTTAAAACAAAATACACAGGAAATAATGATGAATAAAAAGAACTCTTATTCCTTGTCAGGCCTATTTCAAAATTTGGCATTAATCAGTCAGTCCTTATTCACTGAGAATTTCACAACCACAATGTTGACAAATGTCAGTGGTATGTTGAGACTGACATTGACATCAATTCCAGCCCAGTAAATGTATCAAATGTTAGTTAGTTAACAGTTATGTAAGGAAGTCAGCACTCTCAGTAAACCTGGTAGATACTTTCCATCCTCAAATGGAATATAAGCATTTGGGTCCTTCCCAAAAAGCCTACACAATAATGGACACACATATTTGTGAGTTAAGAGTGATCTCAGAACCGCTAGTTGCTCGGTGGTCCTCCTGAGTCCATATCTACATACATAAGGTGGGAGCATTTCTGTACACAGGTTAGGCTGAATATGCTGAGGATGAGCTCACTTGGGCCAGTCCTTCTCATCTGTTTTAGGAATATGCAATAGACAATATGAATTTAGAGTAGGGTTCATTCTGATGTAGAGTTAGCTCTCTTTTGTCATCCTCATTCTTCCCAGACTAACACATTTCCTACAAGGACTTATCTGAGCTAAAAGCTGTAGCATTATAGCATAGGTCACTCATGAGATTCTCTGGAAGCTGGGAAGCCCTTTGATCAGTGTGAGGGACAATTTTGTAAGAAATCTGGGTACTACACCTGAGATACTACTACACGGATAGTTTTGTACAAGAGAAAAGCATGAATTTAGAAGCTGGGTCCAAATCTTGGGCTCACTACTTATTTGCTTGTGTGACTTAGGGAAACCTTCTTAAGTTTATGTAGCTAATTTTATCATTGGTTAATGCCTTATTATTTTATATTTATTTTAAAATTAAATATAAAATATATTTATAAGTATTACATACTTATCTATATTTATATTATACTATTATGTATAATAATATTTACTACCCACTGTTGTGGGAATTAAATCGTTTAATCTATGTAGAAAGCCTGGCCAGGAATAAAGTAAGTCTGCCAAAAATGTTTGCTTCTTTCTTTCCATGTCCTTACATAAATTAAGGTGCACTTACCGCCTTTGTTCTCAAAATACCTAGTGTCTAACTGTGGGGAAAAGAGCTTTATTCTAATAATGATGTTAACTTTAGTTGATATCATATGTATCATAATCTGCCTATCAATGTAGGAGGTTGCTATAGGTGAGGCACTGACCTGAACGTGACATG
Organism: Taxidea taxus jeffersonii; assembly: GCA_003697995.1. NCBI lineage: Eukaryota > Metazoa > Chordata > Mammalia > Carnivora > Mustelidae > Taxidea > Taxidea taxus. Next base: position 258,681 of record ML105042.1, on the reverse strand, counting down.
CAGAATCTCTCATTTAATTTTCACAAAATGTAAGAGGCAGGTACTTTTGTTGTCTCAGTTTTGATTTAAAAGCATTACAGTTGTTCTTAAACTTCTGGTGAACTCTCACGCTATTGGCAAAACAAATCTTATGGTCAATCTCGACAATAAGTCAGAGAAATATACTCCACATACAGGAAAACACGGCAAAGTCACATTGTTACAGGCAGAGAGATTTATGGTCTACCACGAAGTTAAACATAACATAAATCCAAAACTACACTCTAACAAGTGAGAATATGAACGTAGAGTCTTAACTAATAATTCTAAGCATCACATGACTGATGATAAATTAGTCCTGGAGACAAGAATTGATAGAGAGACAGAAAAGCAATTGGACAAGAGCTTTGCCAGTTACTTGACTTCCTTCTTAAAAGTCAAGGGATAGGAATAGGTAATTTTATTTGTACTAGAACATCATGAAAGGGAGTTATGGGACATATATGCAGAAAGGAAGGCTGTAACCTGATTTGCAAAGGTTAGAAATCTAACCTGAGTGATTATTCTATGTCCTATAGTTTTGGATTAGTGTTTGAGGAATGTTTCATATTAGAGGGGTTTTATTAGCTTCATTCTGTGTCTGTCTGTCACTAGATATGCTTAAATGACAGTAGCTGGAGGGAAGGTATTGTGGTAATCCTAAGTGACATGTGGAGGAAAGAAAATCTTTGTAGCAGAGGAATGCCTTAATTAGGGTTATTCAGAGATGCTAAATTTCAGCCATTCACTGACTTTACAAGAGTTACCTCTCTTAACAATCCTCAGTGTGTATATATATGGTCATTCCCTTTTTTGAGAGAAACATCAGTTGTATTAACATTAAAGTTCATTTTCCTTAAAATTTCAAAAGCTTTCAGAATAAATTCTAATTCTTCAACTCTGATATGCAGCTATGAAATTCATATGTATTCTATTTTATTTAAATAAATCATTTTAATTAATTGGGGTTGATGCAAAAGGTCAACATTGATTACTTTCAGCTGAAACAGAAACATGTATTTAAGAGACAATTGGGGTGAGAACACATGATGTTTTTGTTTTGTTTTGTTTTATTTGACAGACATCCCTTCAACCTTAAGACAGGTAAGATGTAGATGCTATAGTTACTACTCTAGTCCTTCTCAGGAAAGAATGTTCACTTACAGTAATCCCCACCGATCCATGAGGAGAAAGCCCTCCATGGATGCCTGAAACTGCAAATAGTACCAAACCCTATATGTATTTGGTGTTTACCTATTCACACATACCTGTGGTAGAGTTTAATTTATAAATTAGACACAGTAAGAGTTTAACAGCAGTAACGTAAAACAGAACAATTACAACAAAATGCCATAATAAAAGTTACATGAGTGTGGTTTCTCTTTCTCAACGTGTCTTACTGGACTGTACGCTCCCTTCTTGTTGTGATGATACAAGATGTAAAATGCCTATGTGATGAGATGAAGCGCAGTGAGTGACGAAAGCACCATGACCTACAGTTAGGCTACTGGTGACCTGCGGATTCATTAGGAGGACCATCTGTCTCCAGACCACGGTTGACTATGAGTAACAGAAACCATGGCAAGCGAAACTGCAAGTAAGGGTGGGGGGGCACCATAGGTATTTGTCCATATCGATTCAGGAAACAATTGGTATGTAAAGGCTAAAATTCAAAATCTCTGATGCCTGTGCTATTGCCCTGATAAATACGACAAGTCCAAACTGCCATTAGTAATCAATCACCTTTGTTTGGATAAAGTTTGCATTATTGCTCTGTGCTCCACAAAAATTCTGTATCCTGAATATTTTGTATCCTGAATATTCTGTATCCTTAAAACAAACAGGAAATAAGCTGTTATTGTCAGGGCTTGGACTTTTGGTTCTAAAATCAATCCAGTCGGAGGGAGGTTCAGCAATAGCTCCTTAATTTTGTAGCTCAGGGGGTAACTAAGTCTCAGTGTTGCATTTGTAACATGGAATATTAAGAATATCCATTTCACAGAATTTTGAAGCTTTAAATAAAGTAATGCATTTTCCATGGCAACAATTTCTAAAACCTCCCCTAACCACATATTTTTAAACAACCATATATTTTATTCCTAACGAGTAAATGTATAATTTGGGTAATTTTCCCAAAGATAAGGACAATAGGTGGAACCCTTTTCCCTCTTCATTCAAAAACCATGGACTGAGCCCAAACATGCGTGAGACAGCTGCCCCATAGAAGGAGCTGAAGCACATTTGATCCCTGCCCTGAGAGATTTTCAGGGACATGGGACTTACAAGCTGAACTCTGTCCCAGTATACTGGGAGGTGCTTTCGTGAGACAGAACCACGTTTCTTTAGTTAGCTTCTTAACTTGGGAAATTTATTTTTCCTCAGAGAGTCTTTCTTCACAGCTCAGCTCATGATTATACACTTTCATACTAGATCCACAAATATTCATGGACGCAGCCATTTTTTTGAAGTTTTCATGTGATTTGAATGGTGCCAAAGTAATTAGTGGATACTCAGAAACCTTCCCCATTTATCTATTCATGGAAGAGTGATCTAGAGAATCTAGCCCTACTGCTCTTGCTGTATCATTATCAGTATTTCTAAGGTTCTACCCCTTCTAAGCTTGAAACACACAACATTCAATGCATTGTATTCACTCATGGTTTTTTCATGTGTGTGCTGAAAGAATAGTTATTGAATATCTCTTTTATGCCAAGCCTTGTTCTGGGAATAAAATAGTGTGCAATACACAGAAGCCTCCTGACCTTGAGGAGTTTATATTCTATTGAGGAAGATACAATAAAAAAATAAAGCGAAATAAAAAGATAACCGTAAGGACTTGGAAGACAACAAAGAATTCTGTGACAGAAAATAGAACATGGCAGGGTGGAACAATAATTATAGAGGATGGGGGGGGAGCCTTTCTGAGGAGAAAACAATTTTTAGTTGATATCCAGAAAATGAGAAAGAGTCATTCATGTGAAGAACCTTCCAGGTAGACAGATTGACAGATCAAGGAGTCTGAGATGGGAGATAGTTGAGTATGTCTGGGATCATGAAGACAACTGGAATTATCAATTAGAATAAGCTAAGGAAGAGTAGCATGAGATAAGTTGAGGGTAGGCAGGGACTAGGGCCATATCCAGGGGCCATATGAAGCATGATATGGAACTGGGATGGTATATTCTTTTTTTTTTTTTAAGATTTTATTTATTTATTTGACACACAGAAAGAGATCACAAGCAGGCAGAGAGGCAGGCAGAGAGAGAGGAGGAAGCAGGCTCCCTGCTGAGCAGAGAGCCCAATGCAGGACTCAATCCCAGAACCCTGAGAGCATGACCAGAGCCAAAGGCAGAGGTTTAACCCATTGAGCCACCCAGACACCCCGGGGATGGTATATTCTAAGGGTCTTGGAAAATCACTGAAATGTTCAAAGCAGTGAAGTCACATGCTTACACTTACAACTGGATAAATACTAGCTAACATATATATGGCACTTACCAAAAATTATTCTAAATCCCTTTATATCTGTTACTAGTTCATTCAATCTTCATGAAAACCCTTGAAGTAGGTACTATTATCATTCCATTTTATGGAATGGAATATTTATTGTGGGATTAAATATCTTGCCCAAGATTGCAAAGCTAATAAGTAGCAGGACTGAGATTCAAACCTAGGCAATTTAACTCTAGAATCTGTGTTCTGTATCTTACCATGTGGCATTAGTTTGCAGGTCTTGTCCAAACACCAAATCAGGGATTTTCAGCAAATATCTTGTGCACTGGGATCAGTGGAACTAGCATACTTATTTATACTTATGGCAACATATTATAGTATAGCTATTAAAATCATAGAATTGTACAATTTAAGGAGACATGAAAGATTGTTATATGATATTTATAATGATACTCTAAGAAGATAAGCAACTCATCTCAGATTGCACAGCTAGTTATGTAGGCATCATAAAAACTGCTGGGAGTTTTGTTAAGGCAGACATAAATAATTTAAGCAATGAACACTTGACTATATTTCAACATTCTTATGAAAATCAGTTTTGGCTATGTAAATTAATCAAAATCACATGAGATCCTTTTGATAAGAGACGGTTTAAATTATTTCATAAGGCATGGTTTCAAACTGGGGAAAACAATTTTCTTGAATACTGTGCTACATAAACTTGCAAACATGAAAATTCTGAAACTGATTAAATAGATTAAATAAATATTAGAGAAAATGCAAAGAAAGATAAATTTTACCTCATTTCTTTTAAGATCTATGCATTCATAATAGGGAAAATGGTTGTTATAGTAGCAAAAGTACTAGGACATCTGAGAAGATAACAAGTCTAATGAAGTTAACTGTCAAGATATTGTGAGGCATTTAAAACATAAAGGAGCGCCTGGGTGGCTCAGTGGGTTAAAACCTCTGCCTTAGGCTCAGGTCATGATTCCAGGGTCCTGGGATCGAGCCCCATGTCAGTCTCTCTGCTCAGCAGGGAGCCTGCTTCTCCCTATCACTCTGCCTGCCTCTTTCTCTACTTGTGATCTCTATCTGTCAAATAAATAAATAAATAAATCTTTAAAAAAATAAAAAATAGAATCAAGATGGTGGAGAAGTAGCAGGCTGAGACGACATCAGGCAGCAGGAGATCAGCTAGATAGCCTATCAAACCATTCTGAATACCTACGAATCCAACAGGAGATCGAAGAGAAGAAGAACAATTCTAGAAACAGAAAATTGACCACTTTCTAAAAGGTAGGACCAGTGGAGAAGTGAATCCAACGCGACGGGAAGATAGACCCCAGGGGGAGGGGCCGGCTCCCAGCAAGGGGCAGAAAAACGGAGCACAAAAACAGGACTTTTAAAAGTCTGCTCCACGGAGGGATATCGCTCCAGAGGCTAAACTGTGGTGAAGACCTCACGGGGACAGCGTGGACTCGGGTCCCGTGGGCTCACAGAAGGATCGGGGGTGTCTGAGTGTCGCAGAGCTCACAGGTATTAGAGCAGGGAAGCCGGCTGCGGAGACAGAGCTGAGGAGTGAGCTCTCAACTCGGGGTTTCCTAGAGCCATGGTCTGTGACATGGGCCGGTGCTCTGTGCGAGGGGTCCCCACATGATCCGGGGAGACTCCAACCTGGACGAGCTCAGGGATCTACGGGGTTTGGAGACTCCAGGTGGGACTCTGCCAGAGACAGACACTTGGTGACAGGCTGGGTGACCTCAGAGCACAGCCAGAAGCCAGTGAGACGGGACTGATTACGAAAGATTTTCTCCAAGCGTGGCTGGAGGCTGGGGAGACGGGAGTGATTAAGCGCTTTTCTCTGACGGCACACTGAAGACTGGGGCCCCTAGCTCTCGGCTCCTCTGAGCCGGAGATTGGGAGGCCGCCATTTTTATTACCATCCTCCGGAACTCTACCGAAAGCGTTCAGGGAACAAAAGCTTCCGAAGGCGAACCTGAGAGGATTACTTAGCCCCGCCCCTGGTAAGGGCGGTGCAATTCCGCCTGGGGCAGAGACACTTGAAAATAACTACAACAGGCCCCTGCCCCAGAAGATCAACAAAAAATCCAGCCAAGACCAAGTTCACTTAACAAGGAGAACAGCGAATTCTTATATGGACAAAATGACAAGGCAGGAAAACTCACCACAAAAAAAAGAACAGGAGGCAGTACCGAAGGCTAGGGACCTAATCAATACAGACATTGGTAATATCTCAGATATGGAATTCAGGATGATGATTCTCAAGGTTCTAGCTGGGCTCGAAAAAGGCATGGAAGATATTAGAGGAAGCCTGTCGGGAGAAATAAAAGCCCTTTCTGGAGAAATAAAAGAACTAAAATCTAATCAAGTTGAAATAAAAAAAGTTATTAATGAGGTGCAATAAAATGGAGGCTCTTACTGCTAGGATAAAGGAGGCAGAAGAAAGAATTAGTGATATAGAAGACCAAATGACAGAGAATAAAGAAGCTAAGCAAAAGAGAGACAAACAACTACTGGACCATGAGGGGAGAATTCTTATGATATCATAAGATGAAACAACATTAGAATAATTGGTATTCCAGAACAAGAAGAAAGAGAAAGAGGAGCAGAAGGTATACTGGAGAGGATTATTGTAGAGAATTTCCCTGATATAGCAAAGGGAATAAGCATCAAAATCCAGAATGTGCAGAGCCCCCTCAAAATCAGTAGGAATAGGTCCACACCCATCATCTAATAGTAAAATTTACAAGTCTTAGCGACAAAGAAAAATCCTGAAAGCAGCACGGGACAAGAAGTCTGTAACATACAATGGAAAAAATATTGATTGGCAGCAGACTTATCCACAGAGACCTGGCAGGCCAGAAAGAACTGGCATGATATATTCAGAGCACTAAACTAGAAAAACATGCAGCCAAGAATACTTTATCCAGCTAGGTTATCATTGAAAATAGAAGGAGATATAAAAAGCTTCCAGGACAAACAAAAACTGAAAGAATTTGTAAACGCCAAACCAGTTCTACAGAAAATATTGAAAGGGGTCCTCTAAGCAAAGAGAGACCCTAAAAGTATTATCAGAAAGGAACAGAGACAATACACAGTAACAATCACTCGCAGGCAATACAATGGCACTAAATCCATATCTCTCAATAGTTACCCTGAACGTAAATGGGCTAAATGCCCCAATCAAAAGACACAGGGTTTCAGAATGGATAATAAAACAAAACCCATCAATATGCTGCCTACAAGAAACTCATTTTAGATCCGAAGACACTTCCAAATTCAAAGTGAGGGGATGGAAAACAATTTATCATGTGAATGGACATCAGAAGAAAGCTGGGGTTGCAATCCTTATATCAGATCAATTAGATTTTAAGCCAAAGACTATAATAAGAGATGAGGAAGGACACTATATCATACTCAAAGGGTCTGTCCAACAAGGAGATCTAACAATTTTAAATATCTATGCCCCTAACATGGGAGCAGCCAACTATATAAACCAATTAATAACAAAATCAAAGAAACACATTGACAAGAATACAATAATAGTTAGAGACTTTAACACACCCCTCACTGAAATGGACAGATCATCCAAGCAAAAGATCAACAAGGAAATAAAGGTCTTAAATGACACACTGGACCAGATGGACATCACAGATATATTCAGAACATTCCATCCCAAAGCAACAGAATACACATTCTTCTCTAGTGCCCATGGAACATTCTCCAGAATAGATCACATCCTGGGTCATAAATCAGGTCTCAACCGGTATCAAAAGATTGGGATCATTCCCTGCATATTTTCAGACCACAATACCCTGAAGCTAGAACCCAATCACAAGAGGAAATTTGGAAAGAGCACAAATACAGGAGCCTCAACAGCATCCTTCTAAAGAATGAATGGGTCAACCAGGAAATTAAAGAATAATTGAAAGAAATCATGGAAACAAGTGATAATGAAAACACAACGGACCAAAATCTGTGGGACACAGCAAAGGCAGTCCTGAGAGGGAAAATATATAGCGATACAAACCTTTCTCAAGAAACAGGAAAGGTCTCAAATACACAACCTAACCCTACACCTAAAGGAGCTTGAGAAAGAACAACAAAGAAAGCCTAAACCCAGCAGGAGAAGAGAAATAATAAAGATCAAAGCAGAAATCAATGAAATAGAAACCAAAAAAAAAACCAATAGAACAAATCAACGAAACTAGGAGCTGGTTCTTTGAAAGAATTAATGAGATTGATAAACCCCTGGCCAGACTTATCCAAAAGAAAAGAGAAAGGACCCAAATAAATAAAATCATGAATGAAAGAGGAGAGATCACAACCAACACCAAAGAAATACAAACAATCATAAGAACATATTATGAGCAACTCCATGCCAACAAATGTGACAATCTGGAAGAAATGGATGCTTTCCTAGAGACATATAAACTGCTAAAACTGAACAAGGAAGAAATAGAAAATCTGAATAGGCCCATCACCAGTAAGGAGATTGAAACAGTCATCCAAAATCTCCAAACAAACAAAAGCCCAGGGCCAGATGGCTTCCCATGGGAATTCTACCAAACATTTAAAGAAGAATTAATTCCTATTCTCCTGAAACTGTTCCAAAAAACAGAAATGGAAGGAAAACTTCCAAACTCATTTTATGAGGCCAACATCACCTTGATCCCCAAACCACACAAGGATCCCATCAAAAAAGAGAATTACAGACCAATATCCTTGATGAACACAGATGCGAAAATTCTCACCAAAATACTAGCCAATAGGATCCAAGAGTACATTAAAAGGATTATTCACCACGACCAAGTGGGATTTATTCCAGGGCAGCAACATTGGTTCAACATCCGCAAATCGATCAATGTGATACAATACATTAACAAAAGAAAGAACAAGATACTCTCAATAGATGCTGAAAAAGCATTTGACAAAGTGCAACATCCCTTCCTAATCAAAACTCTTCAAAGTGTAGGGACAGAAGGCACATACCTCAATACTATCAAAGCCATCTATGAAAAACCCACGGCAAGTGTCATTCTCAATGGAGAAAAACTGAGAGCTTTTCCGTCAAGGTTAGGAACACGGCAGGGATGTCCGCTATCACCACTGCTATTCAACATAGTACTAGAAGTCCTAGCCTCAGCAATCAGACAACAAAAAGAAATTAAAGGCATCCAAATCGGCAAAGAAGAAGTTAAACTATCACTCTTTGCAGATGATATGATACTATAAGTGGAAAACCCAAAAGGCTCCACTCCAAAACTGCTAGAGCTTGTACAGGAATTCAGTAAAGTGTCAGGATATAAAATCAATGCACAGAAATCAGTTGCATTTCTTTACACCAACAACAAGACAGAAGCAAGAGAAATTAAGGAGTCAATCCCATTTACAATTACACCCAAAACCATAAGATACCTAGGAATAAACCTCACCAAGGAGGCAAAGAATCTATACTCAGAGAACTATAAAGTACTCATGAAAGAAATTGAGGAAGACACAAAGAAATGGAAAAATGTTCCATGCTCATGGATTGGAAGAATAAATATTGTGAAAATGTCTATGCTACCTAAAGCTATCTACACATTTAATGCAATGCCTATCAAAATCCCATCCAATTTTTTCAAAGAAATGGAACAAATAATCCTAAAATTTATATGGAACCAGAAAAGACCTCGAATAGCCAAAGGAATATTGAAAAAGAAAGCCAAAGTTGGTGGCATCACAATTCCAGACTTCAAGCTCTACTACAAAGCTGTCATCATCAAGACAGTATGGTACTGGCACAAAAACAGACACATAGATCAATGGAACAGAATAGAGAGCCCAGAAATAGACCCTCAACTCTATGGTCAACTAATCTTCGACAAAGCAGAAAGAATATCCAATAGAAAAAAGACAGCCTCTTCAACAAATGGTGTTGGGAAAATTGGACAGCCACATGCAGAAAAATGAAATTGGACCATTTCCTTACACCACACACGAAAATAGACTCAAAATGGATGAAGGACCTCAACGTGAGAAAGGAATCCATCAAAATCCTTGAGGAGAACACAGGCAGCAACCTCTTCGACCTCAGCTGCAGCAACTTCTTCCTAGGAACATGGCAAAGGCAAGGGAAGCAAGGGAAAAAATGAACTATTGGGACTTCTTCAAGATCAAATGCTTTCGCACAGCAAAGGAAACAGTCAACAAAACCAAAAGACAACTGACAGAATGGGAAAAGATATTTGCAAACGACATATCAGATAAAGGGCTAGTATCCAAAATCTACAAAGAGCTTAGCAAACTCAACACCCCAAGAACAAATAATCCAATTAAGAAATGGGCAGAGGACATGAAGAGACATTTCTGCAAAGAAGACATCCAGATGGCCAAGAGACACTTTGTGCTCCACATCACTGGGCATCAGGGAAATACAAATCAAAACCACAATGAGATACCACCTCACACCAGTCAGAATGGCTAAAATGAACAAGTCAGGAAATGACAGATGCTGGCGAGGATGCAGAAAAAGGGGAACCCTCTTACACTGTTGGTGGGAATGCAAGCTGGTGCAACCACTCTGGAAAACAGCATGGATGTGCCTCAAAAGATTGAAAATAGAGCTACCTTATTTCCAAGCAATTGCACTATTTTTACCCTAAAAATACAAACGTATTTTTAGGTATTTACCCTAAAGATACAAACGTAGTGATCCAAAGGGGCACTTGTACCCGAATGTTTATAGCAGCCATGTCCACAATAGCCAAGTTATGGAAAGAACCTAGATGTCCATCAACAGATGAATAGATAAAGAAGAAGTGGTATATATATACAATGGAATACTATGCAGCCATCAAAAGAAATGAAATCTTGCCATTTGCCACTACATGGATGGAACTAGAGCATATTATGCTTAGCAAAATAAGTCAACTGGAGAAAGACAACTATCACATGATCTCCCTGATATGAGGAAGTGGAGATGCAACAGGGGTGGGGGTTAAGGTTGTAGGAAAAGAAAAAATGAAACAAGATGGGATCGGGAGGGAGACAAACCAAAAGAGACTCTTAATGTCATAAAACAAACTGAGGGGGGTTGGGAGAAGGTGGTGGGGTTACATTATATGTTTAAATAAAAAAGCTTAAAGAAAAAAAAATAAAAATAAAAAATAAAAATAAAACATAAAGGAAGACAATTTCTGATCATAAAAATATAACAATAGATGAAGCATTGGTTAGACAGAAGATGCATTTACTGAATCACAGACATTAAGTGAGCACCCACTCTGAGCCAAGTAGTCTTGCAAAATGTAAGTAAAGGGGCTCCTGTGTGGCTCAGCCCATTAAGCATTTTCCCTCCACTCAGGTTATGATTCCAGGGTCCTGGGATCAAGCCCCACATTGGGCTCCCTGCTCAAGGGGAAACTGGCTCTCGCTCTTTTCCCTGCTTTTGCTCTCTCATGCCATCTCTTTCTCTTTCTCAAATAAACTAATAAAACCTTTAAATATATATATATATATATATATAAAGTTCCTATCCTTATGGAGCTTATGTCCTAACCAGGGGAACCAGCCAAAAAAAAAAAAAAAATCAAATAGCAATACATCAAAAGGCTATAAATATAAATAAAAGCTGTGAATTTATAAGTACAAAAATCAATGCAAACTTTGCCAGTAAAGAAAGCAAATCAGTCCTACTCAGGCAATTTGAAAATAAATAACATCACAGCTACTAACCTGTAGCAGCTAAACATGGAGTCAATGTAAACATTTTGTCTGCAACTCACTTCAGGAAGCATATGGCGCACCAAAGATGCATTCATCTGCCACATTTCAAAACCCACCTTCATTATCATTCAGTGTCTGGTAAGCACCTCTCTCACCATGAGGACAGGCTAGGTCTCCATCAGACTGGAGTGCTAGGATCCCAGTCCTCAAGAGATTTACATAAATGACATGAAAAACAGAAAATTAACAGCTCAGTGAAATATGTAACAGAAAACTGACCAAGTGGAAAACAAAAAATGTGTTTGACACAGGCATTCACAAAATAGGCTAAAGACAGCAGGGTCACTTTGGAAGGGAATGGTGGGGAAATTGTTTCTGTCTTTGGCAGTTAGTTCTCACCTCCAGTTTTCATGTATTTGCTTCTTCTTTGTACACAGCACCACAGAGACTTCTAGGCTGTGTTTTCCTTGTTTTTTGTTTTGTTTTGTTTTTGCTTTTCTTTCTTTAATTAGGCAGCATCCACTGGTGTTAGCCGACAGGAGGAAACAGCAGAACATTGGAGAGCCACTGGGAGGTAACGGAAAACCAGAGGATGTGTCTCCTGCTCTTGCTTTGCTTACAGTGGTGTTTTTCAGTTACTGGGATGCCTTCTTTGTTCCAGTTCATTCTAGACAGTTCTATTGTAATTTTAGCTCTTACCAGGTGACTCCAGGCACCCAAGGACAATAACACTACCCCTTCACTTAGATCTTCTAGTCTATAATAAAATAATGGCCCCTTCTGGGGCCATTCAATGGATTGAAGATGCTGCCTCAGTGTCCCTGATTAGCTATCCAGCTCTTCTATGACTCCTCAATGTCCTACAATAAGTCCATCTGTTTTAAAGATATAGGTTTCCTTTTTTACTGGCTATTTACTGGTACAGTAAAGATGCAGAGTAATGTAGAAGAATCCACTTATTTTTTAAGTCCTTAGAGTCTTGGTCTGTCATTTGGACTATCTGAACTTGGGAGAGAGATGTAAGCATTATATGCCTCTAGTTTCCATTCCTTCCATTCATTTGCCAATCTACAAAATGATAATCCTAAAATCTACATTCTAAGATTACTGTGAGGATTAGATAAAATCACGCAAAAGAAGTTCTTAGCATTGTACCTGTCTCATAGTAGGTCTTCATTCATGATACTTCACTTTACTCCATGACTTCCTCTCACCTCCAGCCATCATAAAGTTGTTCCTACCATGTATAGGGTCTTCACTAAGACCTTTATATATATGAATATGTATATGTATATTTATGTTTGTATACATACATATATATATGTAGTATATACATGTGTATGTGTATTTTTAAAATTTAACCATTACAACAGTCCTAAGAGTCCGTTGCCATTATTATATCCTTTTTCAGATAAGGAAACTGAGGTTTAAAATGCTAGTTGACATGTCTGAAGTCAGATAGCAAGTGGTAGAGTCAATATTCAAATTTATGTCTGCCTGACTCTAAAGGCTGCAGTCCTTGCTAAGTGACCTTCCATCACTATAAAGATGTGTCATATCTGATCCTCAGATACTCTGAAACCAGAGAAAATACATACCTCCAATATTCCCAACCATCCTCCAATTTTTGACCTAAGCTGTTGTATAGGGTCACCTACAGATTTGAAAATAAGGTTTTTACCATAACTGAACAGTTTTAGACTAGTAGATAATGTAGCATATGAAATCAAAGTAGTAATATACAGATCAATCAGAATGTCATAAAGCATCTGTATAGTATATAATACTTAAGAAAAATAAAACACCTAAATTTGAAAGTGTATTAAGTATACTGTAATAGCATATGAAGATGTAGCATAAAGGTATATAGTATTTTAAAAGGGCGTGCAAAAAAAAGACAACTGTTTTTGAAATTATAATATTATAGACATTTCTTGAATAACAATCAGACAAGTAATAATGTCTGAATTATATATTTGTTTAAAAAATGTAATTAGAACCATGAGAGAGGAATATTTTCTCTGTGTATATAGCTGTACATATAAGTATATAAGTCTACATGTTTCTATGTGTGTATACATATATGTATATATACTTATATATTTGACAGTTAAAGGAAAGATCACCAGAATATGTTACTAAGGACAGCTAATGTATTTAATTCAAAACACCACAACACATTCAACATTGTTCTATGAAGTTCCTATTTTTAAAAAGTAAAAAGTTTCTATTTTGAAAGGTAAACATATACATTGCTAAGAGTTACTACCATGTTTTTTTTTTTTTTCTGTATAAGAAAATGAATAGAGGGGCGCCTGGGTGGCTCAGTGGGCTAAAGCCTCTGCCTTCAGCTCAGGTCATGATCCCAGGGTCCTGGGATCAAGCCCCGCATCAGGCTCTCTGCTTGGCAGGGAGCCTGCTTCCTCCTCTCTCTCTGCCTGCCTCTCTGCCTACTTGTGATCTCTCTCTGTCAAATAAATAAATAAAATCTTTAAAAAAAAAATACTACCAAACTAACAACAACAACAAACTTCCTGAAGAAGTTGTTAATGAAAGACTTTAAGAAAGTTTTAATTAGCAGTTGACCAGAAGGAGAATATATTATATTGCAAGAGAGAGAAACACCAGAAAAGTGAGTTGAAACAAGATGTGGAGGATCACTGAACTAGGATGACTATCTGTGAAGAAACAGATTAAAGAAGGAGGAAAAATGTGCAGAATACCTTTACACAGAAATGACATGAGTGAAGAATATAGTGGGTCTCTTTGCTTACATGTAGATAGTATGAAAGAGCATCACTCCAAATTTACAAATAGAAAAAGTTAAAAAAACTAAAAATTCACAGCTTTTCTTGAATCCATAAAAGACTGAAAGTTACAGAGCAACCAACTAACCTAAAATCTAAGTAAAAACTGCTGCTTCCAAGGAGAAAGGGATATGATTATTTGCTTCCCTGGGACAGACACTGAGTGACATGCAAGCAAGTAAGAAAATTCACTAGAATTACTTTTTAATGAATTGCCACAGGCCAAGCATTGGTAAGCATGAGAGTGTGGAAAGACTAGGAACCACAGACATGGGGAAATTAGCAACTCACAGAAGCTTCTTTAGTGGACTTCACCTAGAGCTTACAAAAAACGGTTTGGGCCAATGAGAGACCTGAGAATGCTGCCCCTGGAGCATGCAGGAGAAAGGATAGTACCTATGTGAACAAGGCAAAAAGTCCCACCTAGGATCCTTCTCCCCATCCCTCCTATAAAACAAAAGCTTTAAGCCCCTGTGGGGAGAGCAGCGAACTCTGATGCCTTCAGGGCATGAGTTAAGAGCCAGTAAAGCTGGAGGCAGGTAGGAGACAATAACATCTACCCTTGGGAGAGAGGCAGGAAAATATACTGGTCTAGACCAGTATAGAAAATATAATGGTCTAGACCATTAGAGATCCTCTACCACCAAGTAGGGAAGAATCATTAAGAAGATCCCAAACCTGATATATGCCAAGATTAAAGATCCAGGAAAACAAACAGTAGTCTCCACCTCACCCCTCCCACATCTCACCAGTTGTCTATTGGGGAAAACAAAAGAGAAGGTGGAAAGAAAACTTTGAAGCACAGGCTCAGTGCAGTTTTGTGAGAGCATCTCCCTCTCTGCTTTGAACATGAGATACACCAGAGTAATGTCTTATGGTATTTTGCTACACTTTATTCAACTGAAAGTCATATTTATTTATTGTGTAATTGAATTAAAACTTCAGTGAGATTCTAGTATAACTTTTACTCAGTTAAATAATATTTTAAAAATAGGGCAAAAATTATATATTGATTCTTAGTTGATTTCTTGTTGAGTCCCACTCTAACCTTGAACAAGTGTTGAAGAGGTGATTTAGCTGTGTCTTAACCCACGTGCTCACTCTCCTACACTCTGCACTGATGAGGTAGGCATCTAGCAGCTACATTCTGTATGACCTGTTGCTAGCTGGTTTCCTAATAGGTTATGTTGTGCCAGTAGAAGACTTGTGGGAGAACAAAAGATTGAAAGAAAGTAAAGTTTTCTGCTTCTGGCTCCAATAGTATGGCACTTGGTAGCAGTTGATGAGAATTATGGTGTCTACAGCAAAGGTATGATGATTTTTGGTTCTGCAACATGGACAGAGATAATACCTGTTCAGAGTTCCAGCCATGGTCAAAACGCTCCCCATTTAGCAGATCCAGAACTGGTCATGATGGTGTATCCAACAACTCAACTGCAGGTGCTTGGACTCTAGTCCACAATTACAATCAGCTTTGGAGTTTACATTATGAAGTTTTTCTTCTGCAGCCACCATCCCTTCCTCTTTTATAATTTTGGTCCTTTGAATAACTTTGTAACCAATTCCTTGCTTTTAATTCCCTCTGATTGACATTCCTAGAATGCTTTCTCTACTCCTGATATATGTGTGTCTTAATTCATAGACTTTCAAGAGAAGGAGTAGTGGAGTAGCTGGAACAGAGTGCTGGGATTGACCTGCCATTGGAGGCAAAGAGCTTTGTGGTTGATATACATTCACTGACAAAGTGAAGTTCTAATTGCACTTAAACAAGGTTAAATTTGAAATGGAAAAGTGTTGATTTAGTGATACCATTTAGTAGACTGTTGACCTTTCCTTTCTGACCTGTCATCAATAGAGTGGAATTAATTTGGCTATTCTTTTTTTTTAAAGCATTTTTTAAGATTTTATTTATTTATTTTACAGACAGAGATCCCAAGTAGGCAGAGAGGCAGGCAAAGAGAGAGAGAGGAAGAAGCGGGCTCCCTGCTGAGCAGGAAGCCCAATGCAGGGCTGGGACCCTGGGATCATGACCTGAGCCAAAGGCAGAGGCTTAACCCACTGAGCCACCCAGGCACCCTAATTTGGCTATTCTTAACAAAATGAACACGTTTCCCACATATTGGTAGGAATACCTGCCCTTGCTTGTATCCAGATATTTGGACATGGGACTTTAATCTCTTCCTTCTTCCTTGATGCCTCAAAGATTCATAGGCACATCATCTGTGAAGTCTTCTTTGACATACTTCCTCTATGCTTCAAAGATGAATAGGGACATTGTCTGTGAAGCCTTCTATGACATACCTCTCCCCCCTAACTGTGTTGTGCGCCTATGCCATGAGCTTTCCTAGTACACTGTACTTTCCTATCAGGACATTTAACTGGCTTTATGATCTTTGCTTAATTGTTTTTTTCAGGTGAGTTCCATGAGAGCAAAAAAACTCCCTGAGCTTCCTACCATGCCACAGTCATATTCCCCATTGCTTCTTTGGAACATGGCTCATCTATGTGTTACAAGAATAGTTGTTGAGCAATGGGATTACTCCAAATATCCATTAAGCTATGCTGCCTCCCATCTTCAACAGTACAGGAAACACAAAAAGCATCAAAGATGTTTCTAAGCCCAGAAGAACTGACAGCTGCTTGTGAGGTTGAGGCATATACAAAGGAACCTGAGAAACAGCTGTCGTGTGAGCTGTAGGAGGATATGTGCCACAAATCAGTCTTTCACTGACCCCAGACACCTCTGTCCTAAGTAATCCTCCCGGGCTTTTCCTTTTCATAGAGAGAGACATGAAAGTAGGATGCCAGGTCCCATATGGACAAACTTACCTGCAGCTTTTTCTTTATTGCTTTAAATTCAGAATGTCCCCAAGAGAAGTTTCTGCAAATATGCCAGAGGTATTTTGTCACCATTGATATTTGCATGACAATCTCCCAAGTGGTAAATTTCTACTTTCACATATAGAAGGACTAATTATCATTAATTTATCCTTTTCCAACTTAATACATGTTGTCACCACAGTACCTTGGTCTAGCTATGACTTACAGAAGCTTGTAACATTTGACTTTCTTTTTCTAAAATATGGAACAATGGTTGGGAAGCTTTCTAACCATAAGATAGAGTGCAGAATGTCTTTCTTCTACAATCTTTATGTCTAGTGACAAGAACATTTGCCAGAAGCTGTTCCAAAAAAGCCAACTCCCACTAGATGTAGTAAAGGTATAAATATAGACTGATTTTATTTGGAAATTGACTCATGCTTTTTACATAATTGCAATTGGATGAAATTGAAGCTTTAGAGATTTGAAATTCCAATCAATCTGATCTGAAATGAATGTAAATCCTACAATAAGTCTATAAATTGCACATTTGCAAAATGATAAATGGCAGTTATTGAATTCGACTAAGCAATATTAACCAATAAACTTTAACCACGTTGAGAAAGGGGAAAATTACATCTGATTGCCTATCAGCAAATCTGGGGGAGGGAGTTTTTTTAAAAGGTTATGGAAATTGCACAGCAGGCATGTTAAGTTATCATGGATGGGAATGTGTTCCTTACTTGAGTATTTGGTTCCTCCAACTTCTTGTTCATGTCAAACCAAATTCCAGCTTAAAGTTGTAACGTACTAACTTCCATCTCCACTAAATTTATATGACAGGCTTGTCACTTCTGATGACTGTTGTATTCAGAAATGAGCCTTTTGGGAAACCCAAGTGGCTCAGTTGGTTAAGCGTCTGCTTTCTGCTAAGGTCATGATCCCAGGGTCCTGACATCAAGTCCTGTGTCAGCTTCTTGCTCAGTGGGGAGTCTGCTTCTCACTCTGCCAGCCACTCCTTCTGCCTGTGCTCTCTCTCAAATAAAAAAGTAATAAAAGATATGAGCCTTTCCACCTGCTTTTAATATGTGACTATAAAAAATTATGTGAAATTTAAATCTTTGTGCTGTGGATATTTTTTTTTTGAAACAGGCTTTTATTCATTGGAGAAGTTTACTTTGACAAAAATGAACACTTGGAAATTCTTTAATTTAGAATGTTCCTCCTTGATGCAAATACTACTTGGTTGCAAATATTGCTCAATAACACAGTAGATTCATCTGCAATAGTTTTACTATGCATTATCCTGGCCAAGGTCATGCTTTTGGAATGTATATTTTATGAACAAAAAGATTTGGAATTATAGCTCCTATAGGACTAAAGGAATAAATACAAATGATAATTCAACATGTTTGGTTATAAGCATCCATTCAATGTGTATTTACATCCATAAGCACCCATTCAATGTGTATTCATGGAAGTCTGTTTCAGATTTTAACTAGATAAAGAGGAATGAAACACAATCCTTAAAGAATTTATAGTTTCTTAGGAAGATCAGACAGGTTTGCAAATAATTTCAACTCAGGAAAGAACTTGATAATCACCTAAGTTAAATAAAGACAAGGCCATAAGAGAATTCAGGTGATAGGGGTGCCTGGGTGGCTCAGTGGGTTAAGCCTCTGCCTTTGGCTCAGGTAATGATTTCATCCCCCCACCCCCCTCTCTGTCCGCCTCTCTGCCTACTTGTGATTTCTCTCTGTGTCAAATAAATAAATAAAATGTTTTGTTTTTTTTTAAAGAGGGGATTCAGGTGATTAAAATAAAACTTTTGGTTGAAGAATGAAGGAAAACACCTACAGCAGGTTGAATTCTGTCTCTGAAAAAGATACATCCAAGTCCTAACTCTCAGTTCCTGTGAATGTGGCCTAATTTGGGAATTTTGTCTTTGCAGGTATAATTAAGTAAAAAGATCTGTAGATAATTTTTAAGGTAGGGTAGGCCCTAATACAATGACTGGTATCCTTATAAGAGAAAAGAGAGAGAGAAATGTAAGGGCCTATTTAGCCAACACGGCTCCATTTCGGTTGAATAGCCATTGTGGTGTTTATGCAGTAAAACTTAAACTGTCCCTGCCCCCCTTCCACAAGGCGCTGCCACTCCCCGAAGGGGACTTACTTAAAAACAAGTCCTGGAAACCAGTCCCAGGTAACAAAGCCCAAATACAAGGGTGGGTCAGGCCAGGTGGAGGTATCCAATCAGTGGGGCATGCATACTGTCTCCCTAGCTACCAAGGTGTGTGGATCCCGCCCCTTGGGTGCCAATTCTGACCAAGGTGATAGGATAGTTCAAATGTCTATTATAGGGTCAATTGTAACACAATTGGTCACCTGTGTGTGACCTAGCATGACTGTGCTGCTTTCTCTGTGTGTTACAATCACATTGGCCACCTGTGTGTGGCCGGGCCCAACCACATGGCCTTTGCCCTATAAAAGTTAGTCTGTAAGGCAGAGAGGGGTCGCCTCTTTGTAAGAGACGGCCCTGGCCGGTCAGTTTGATTCTTGATGCTTGGCGTGAAATAAAGCTTTGCTTGACCTTCGCTTTGTATCAGTCTCACTCCTTTGATTATGGACCCAACAAGAAATAGAGAGAGAGAGAAGAAAGAGAAAGAGACTTGAGACACAGAAACATAAGGGAGAAGACAAAGGCATAGATTAAAATTATGCTACCATAAACCAAGAATGTCTGGAGCCCCAGAAACTGGACAAGGTAAATGAGGATTCTCCCCTAGAACCTTCAGAGAGAGATTAGGGCCCTGCTAATGTTTTGATTTTTGTATTCTGGCCTCCAAAATTGTAAGAGACGATTTCTGTTATTTTAAGCTATGAAGCTTGTAGTAATTTGTTATAACAGCCCTAGGAAATGAATGTAACACCATCACAGAGGCAACATTTGAGTTGGATCATGAAGGATGGATTGTATTTGGACATTCAAGACCTATTACATGCCAGGATAAATAGCATCCCTTGCAGGGGGGATACTTGAGTAAAGACTGGAATTAGGAAAGTTGGAAGAAAGGGGAAGTGAGGTCTTTAACATCCTGGAATAATAAATGAATGATGTGGGGAAGTAAAAGAGAACAAAGAGAATGGAAGAGAAGGCATAGGAAGAGAAAGAGAAGGAATTATAAGAAGGAACAAAAAGGTTGAAACCAGCGTGGAAGCCATTGGAGAAGAAAATGGACCAGAATGATGAAAAATACTACCCTAGTGTCTGAGAAGCATGAGACCTAGAGAATGAGATTCTTCGTCACCGTTATCCCTCCCAAGTACAGATATGTGAGGGAGAATATTTTTTAGAGAGAACAGCCAGCCACTATATTTGCATGCATAGATATTCTAATAATGTTAATAGATTATGCTTATTTCACATTTTTATGTAATTTTAAAATCAGAAAGTGTGGTACCTCCAGCTTTATTCTTCTTGCTCAAGGTTGCTTTGGTTATTTGAAGTTTTGTGCTACCATATGAATTTTAGGATTGTTTAATTTCATTTCTTTAAAGAATGTTGTTAGGACTTTGACTGATAGTGATGGCATTGACTCTGTAGATCACTTCAAGTAATATGGAGATTTTCTAACATTAATTCTTCTAATCCATGAACAGGTTGTCTTTCTATTTATCTCCGTCTTCTTAATTTCCTCTATCAATGTTTTACCATTTTCAACGTACGGTCTTTCACCTCTTTGGTTACATTTACTCCTAAGTATTTTATTATTTTTGTTGCTATTGTGAATGTGATTCTTTTCTTAATTTCCTTTTCAAATAGTTTGTTGTTTGTGTACAGAAATGTAAATATTTATCAATAAGCAGATAATTCAATCTTAAAAATAAAGAAATTCTCTCATTTGCAACAATATGAATGAACCTGGAGGACATTCTTTATGGGGTTTTGGAATAAGGGTGAGGTTCATTGGGGTGGAGTCCAGAGACAATGAGGAAGAAAGAATTCTTGAGACATCTTTGGTGCAAAATGGTGGCTTATTAAAGCACAGAGACAGGACCCCTGGGCAGAAAGAGCTGATGCATAGAGGTTGTAAGGGGTGACTGATCATATACTTGGGAGTTGGGGGAAGTAAAGAAAAGAGAGGTTTCAAAAGGAATTTCTTATGTTAAAGAAGACTTAGAGGATACCAAAGGGGTTGCTATTGTCAAGTTAAGGTTGTTTTTCCCTATAGCAAGGCATCAACATGAAGATAGTTGAGAGCTTCCTGAAGGAACATTACATTCTGCTCCCTTCAAGTATCTGCCAATGGGCTACTGTTTATTAGGACATTTAATTATATCTACATTTCCTTCTGGAAGCGAAGTTATTGATAGAAATGCTTTGTTCTTGTAGATTGCTAAAACATTTATAAACTGAGGGAGACTCACATCTTGCACTAAAGTGTTTGTTTTTCCTCTCCTTAGCTTTAGGGCAGTGAGGAATACCTGAGGAATGTCACAAATATCCCATCTGGGTTTGGGGTTGGGGAGGGTTGTGGGTGTCAGCTTCTGCTTTGTCTTCAGCCAGCCTTCTGTTTCCTAATCATTTTGCCAAGTGAAATAAGCCAGACACAGAGAGACAAACTACATAATCTCATTTATATGTGGAATCTAAAATAATCAAACTGATAGAAGTAGAGAGTAGAATGGTGGTTGCCAGGAGCCGGGGGAAGGGGATCTGGAAAGCTATTGATTAAAGGATACAAAGTTTCAGCTCTGCAAGATCAATAAGTTTTGGAGATCTAATGTACAGCTATATGACTACAGTTAAGGATGACTACTACATTATATACTTGAAATTTGCTAAAAGGGTAGATCTTGAGTGTTCTCATCATACACACACACACACACACACACACATACACACACGAAAATGTTAACTGTGTGAGGTGATGGATATATTAATTAGCTTGATTATGGTGATATTTTATATCACCATAGTTTACAATGTATTTTACAATGTGTATACCTTAAACATATACATTTTTTGGTCAATTATACCTCAAAAAAGCTGGAAAATATGTTTTGGCATAATTTAAAAAAGTTTTTATGGATAAAACTGTTTTTCCAATAATTAGTTTCCTGATCAACTTCCATTCTGTTTAGGATTTACTACCTTCTGCTTTCTTCTCTGCTAACCTCAATTCATTTACCTTTTTTATCCCTAGTGGATTTGTTTGAATTGTTTTGTATCTTCCAAGAGATCTCTTGCCTATTCATAAAATAATTTAAAGTATATACAGATTAAAACACGTCTTTAAAAGAATAAAAGGCATTTATAGATAAACCTAAATGATTGTTTTTAAGTGAAGGAAGGGAGCCAACAGCAAAGAGCATAGATATTCATTTATACCAACATTTAGTCCAGAAATTTGTCATGAGGACTATTGTTTGGAGAACATTTAATGGGAGCAAAGTGTAGCCCTTCAGCTCTGGTTTTACAAAATAGGCAAAGCATATGCTTTCTCATAGATATTCGAAGGCAGATCATCTTACATTTACACAAAACTCCTGGAGGCAGTTGTGTCAAGATTGAGATATAAGAGATTAACTTAAACAAAAACAAAAACAAAAACCAAGAGAAGTAACCCTTCTTTCAGACTGGCCTCAAACACGACATGTCTTACAAGCAATTTTTACCCAAAACAAATTGACAATCTAATCCTTTTATAGGCCTATGAGGCCACTAGTCTATATTTCTCAATAAAATGATAGGGAAGAGTTTCAATACAAGACATAAAATGCAGGTGTCCTTTCATATTAGAAGAGTTGAACAGCTGGCATATGTGATCAGACGATGCTCTGAGCACTTTAGCTGAGAAATAAGTAACAGATTTGTCAAAAGGAAAGAGTATTATTTTCTGAAATAAGCCTGGAATTTTCTCTTTTGCACCTACCTCCCCAAACAAATCATCATTCCATTTGTCATTCACTTATTTATCCATTCATTCAACAAATACTATGTGACCACCTACTTTAATATAAGGCACCCTCTTGGCAGCTGGTAATAAAGCTTGCAGTCTAATCATGACGTCCTTGTAAGAAGGAAATATTTTCCACTCGAAAGAGGAACACATCATTTTAAAAATTGTGTGTGTGGGGGGGATACTTATCTTACTGGATTACAATTTTAATAAGTGTTTCAAATCAATGTTTACCAAATGAATGTAGAACAGAATTTAAGCCCAGTGTTGCAACTTATGCTACTCTCCTCCTCATTTGGTCATTCCTGTTGCCTCGGCTCTACCACCCATCAGATCAACGGGTACTAGGAGTCTGTCAGGTTAGATATTTTGGCCCCTACCACTTTCACAAATCAAAATGGAAATGAGAACAGCTTCTTGGCCATGGTGCTTAGTGGCCATGGGCTTTTCTCTCTGGAGCCACACTAACAAGGTCAGTTTCCTCCATCAGTCACCTCATCTGAAAAATGTCAAGCTTAATACTTGTTGCCTGGGAGCCAGAATGCTTTGCACCTAAGCCAGCCTGGACTATGACTGCCTCTACTTGAGGTGTTCATTCTCTTTTGTAATTAAGTTTGGTCTTTGGGTGTTCTATTCAATCCCTTGTTGCTTTTGGGTCCAGCTGTGCTACATTTGATTACTAACACATCTAGATTGTATTACGATAACCTGCTGTGATCAGGATTACTTTGTAAGTACACAGAAACAGATGGAAAATTAATCAACTAATTGCATGACATCTAAAAAAATTAATTGTGGTTTTGCTTTTAAAAAATAAAAAGATCAAATGTATACAGAATCATTACAAATAATATCAAAGAATATCAAATTAACTCAGTGTATAGGAGGTTCATTTAAACAATCATAATAAGATCCAGAGCTTTACAAAATCAATGGTGCACATAAAACCCTTTTTAAATGGTGGGTCTAATGACCTACAAACCAATTATGACAAGGCAAAATGCCTTCTCTAAGCATAAACTGCCATAATGGGAGTTATCAGTCCAGGGGTAGAGACAAGGGAATATTTCTATGTGCTGAATCTTCAGCATGAAGTAATACATCTATTTAACACTGTTCTGAGAAAGGTTTTTAACTAGAAGGAAACAAAACAGCTCTGAAAATAAAATGCCAGGATTTTACTGCTGTGACACCAAAGTTGGGTAACTTTGGGGAAGTTACTATAATGTTTCTATGCCTCAGTTTTTTAAAATTTTTAAATGAGAATACATATAGACCATGCTTCATAGATTATGTGAGGATATAATGAGTTGACTCCTATAAATTACTTAGAGCAGCGCTCACCATGTTCTAAGAAAAAAATAAATGTTAGCTATCATTACTATTAACTGAGGTTGTTCCCAGGGCCAGTTTCGCAGGTGTGTGAAGTTACCCATGCTCTGAAAGGCCCATGCTTAGTTTAATGCTCCATTGTTGCTGCCTTAAAATTCTTAATACTGTTTAAACAAGGAAGCCCATATTTTCATTTTGCCCTCACTGCCCAAATCCTGGTTGTCCAAATCTTGGTAGGGATAGTTATCAAAGTGATCTCATTCTCTGACACCAATTTTTTCTTTCCTATCACTAATCTCTCGCTTTCTAGAATCCAAGGAAGAAGGACTAGTAAATGAACTTTTGCAGATTATAGAATGATGCATACATAAGGCCAACCTCATTGCTCCCTCCCATCTTATTTTCTTATCTTTCCCTGCAGCTAGTCATAATATAAGCCATTCTGGTAGACACATCTGATTGCACAACTTTGCTTTATCACCTAAAAGAAAAGAACATTCAAGGCAAAAGAGCATTTTTAACATAAGTTGTTTGAAGCACAGATGTATTTTTCACATTTTATTTAAACTAAGAAATAGGTTTCAGTGTTAAC
Source organism: Taxidea taxus jeffersonii (assembly GCA_003697995.1). Classification (NCBI taxonomy): domain Eukaryota; kingdom Metazoa; phylum Chordata; class Mammalia; order Carnivora; family Mustelidae; genus Taxidea; species Taxidea taxus. The sequence goes on along the minus strand of ML105042.1, from coordinate 233,960 downwards.
CAGTCTTTATGTTTGGAAGATCTAAATATGGTTCTAATACAGTTCTAATTATGTAGTATTATGCATTGGTGAATGCTGAATCATGATGGCAATAAATGACCAATGTTCTTTCAGTGCCATTCAAGTTATTTGTGTGAGTATGTGGTATGTGTGTGGGAGGTTTGAAGTGTATGTATGTGATAAGGGGTAGGGGAGAAAGGCACAACTGAATCACCAAAAAGAAGGAAAAAAAAAAGAAAAGAAAGAAAGACCATTAGTTGACCATCCTCTAAATTTGGAATGTTCATTTTAAAGAAAAAGCATTCAGTATATGTTTGTTGTCAAGCCATCTGGAGTGATAATGTCATCATATATGGCCAGTCGTTAAGGCTTTCTGTCCACATATATGCATCATAAAGCATCATGAATCTATTTTCATTAAAATAAGCTCTTGTGTAAAATATTAACATGAATTTTCATCAACTATCTACAAGAAAACTGTAAGAAATTAAGTTACACAATACAAATAAAAAGAAAGAGGAAAAACTTTCTTTCACAAAGTAATTGAGTAAAAGCTCTGGTTTAAGAGTGACTATACCCTATCAACCACTGTATTCTGTGCAAGAGACCCTCTTACCATGTCCCTGTTTTGTTGGTATTATTGTAGCTCTGGAACACTCACCCTACTCCAGGCACTGTGCTATACAACAAAAATGTCTGATCTCACAGTCCTGGAAGCTACAGTTCTGTAACTAGGGTTCAGCAGGATTGATCCCTTCTGAAGGCTGTGACAAAAGAACCTATTCCAGGCCTCTCTTTTTGGCTTACAGATGGCAGTCTTCCCCTTGTGTTTTTTCGCACCATCTTTTCTCTATGCAGGTCTAAGTTGGCTTTTCTTTTCATAATGCAAATTCCTGACTTAAGCTTTGATGTTTGAAGCAACCACTTCAAAGATGGCCAGCTCCAATAAACACACTGGCAGCCATACATTAGAGAAGGAACAGGCTGCCCCTGCCCCCAGATTCCTTTGTTTTAGAGATCTGGGTTGATATTGCAATTTAATGCACTTTAAATTCCTGGCTTTGTGTTTAAATTCATCAATAAAGAATGAGCTCACTCCTAAGTCTCCACTCTTGACCCCAATTAAAAGCAGAACCCCAGGCTTATGCTCTCTCTCCCTCCCTATACCCCAGACCTTACTGTGTAAGCCTCAGCTGAGTCATGTAATTTCCAGGAACGGTAAGTAATAAACTATTCTTTAAACATGTTCTGATGGTTATTGCTGAGGATGTCTTACAGTCAAAATAAGAACCACAAAGTCCAGTCCAGCCACAACATTGGTTAACAATAGGCTGAGACTGGCACAAAACAATGCCTATGTCCAAATTTCCCCATTTTATAAGGATGTTAGTCCTATTGGATGAGGGGCTCACATTACTCCAGCACTGACTTCATCTTCACTAATTACATCTGCAACATATTTCCAAACAAGATCACATTCTGAGTTCCTAGGGGTTAGGGTTTCAATGTATTAATTGTGGTGACACAGGACACAATTAAATGGAAAGAAGGAACAAAGGAAGGAAGGGAAGGAAGGGGGAAGAAAGAATTTAATTCCCAACAAGTCTATGAGTTTTAAGGAGTTTAAGTGCCCAACAGCATGCAGCTACTAAAGGTAGATCAGAGGAAGCTCCATATTTAAACCTTATGTTATAATCTATTAATTCATTCAACAATTATTTAATGGGTACCTACAAGTACCAAGCACATTGTTATTCACATATTTTCAAAAGTGATTCATAATAGTAGCCTATATATACATACATACATAAATATATACACATACACATGTAATATTATTCAGCCATAAAAAAGGGTAAGATCCTGCATTTGCAACAACATGGGTGGACCTAGAGGGAATAATGCTAAGTGAAAAAAGTCAGTTAGAGAAAGGCAAATACCATATGATTTCACTCATATGTGCAATTTAAGAAACAAAAGGACAAAGAAAAAAAAGAGACCAAAAGAAAAAGCCAGATTCTTAAATACAGAAAACAAGCTGGTGGGATATGGGTAACCAAATAAAAGGGATCAATAGTAAACTTATTTTGATGAGCACTGAGAAATGTATAGAATTGTTGAATCACTATTTCGTACACCTGAAACTAATATAACACTGTGTGTTAGCTATATTTCAATAAATAAATAAATAAGTAGAAAAAAGATACTGTTTCTGATTAGAAAGACTGTTTATCTGATAAGCAAAACTCAAACCTGAACTGTGTGTGATGACAAAGATGTGATCAAAGTAGGGCAGGAGTGTGAAAGGCTGAGCAATTTATTGTTCTTCCTGGAAGATGCAGAGAAGGGTGTTCACAGGAAAGATGATATGTGAGGTGGGTCTTAGAGAATGAGTAGGAGATTGTCTACAGGAGAATTCAGGGAAGACCATTCTAGACCAGGCTGGAGCATGAGCAAACCCACCAAACCACGAAGATATATCCCATGGGTAAGGCTTAATTATGTTGGCTTTTGTTAATTCAGTATAATATGAAAGATCTGTGATGGAATATATCACTCTCTCTTCTAGGGCTACCTCCCCAGACTCTAAAACACAAGGCCACTATTAAACAGATTTGTACGAAGTCCCCTTTGGGAAATACGCTCTCTAACCCCAAATAAGAAATGGTGATCACTCTGTAAAGGAGATTATCAACTATTAGATTTGAATTAGTTTTCTCTGTTTTCTGTGTGATGCTCCCACTTCGGATAAGTCTAACCACGATCTCTGTTAAGTCTCCAATTCTGTAGACATAGTCTTGGAATTTATTGTCATATAATCTTGGAATGATACCTTCACAATATAGTCATGTGGCAATGCTTTGAAGATTGTAAATATCAAGAGGGCAGAATATCATATTACATAGTGGATGCTGTTGGTGCCACACCAAAATGCCTTTTACAAACCCAAAACCAAGCCCAAACCGGTGATGGCTCACAGCTGCCCCTGCTCCTTTTCCAACAAATGACCACATGCAAAAGGAATTCTCTCCACCTCCATAGAGTTGACCTCAGTCTATGACTGACCAGCACAGGGGTTCAAACAATGTGCCCCCTTGCTTCAAGGTAGGACTAAGTCTGTGTTGCAAATGGTGATCTTGAGTGTTCCTACTATCAGACCAAAGCTAACCCCTTTCAAAACTACTTCCTGCCTTAATTTTCTTTCTCTGCTCTATCCTCAGACCTCATTTCCTTCCCCTAAGAGCACTTGAACAAAAATCCCTATCTCAGTCTCTGCTTCTAGACAATAATTTGGCACATGGCATGCTTTTTTGAGAAACATTTATTGAACTGAAATCCAAAGCTTAGCAATTATCAAAATTACTAATCTTAACAAAAATCCATCTATATGAAGAGGCATATATATTTTTTGTGGTTCTCCTGTTTATTTTATAATCTGATTTGCATTAAAATTAACTGTGGTTAATAATCTTGCCACACTTAATTGAAATAATTTGTCAAAACCCAATGAGGAAAATAATTCACCTTTCCCACCTCCCCCTCCCTCAACATAATAGTGTACTATACATTGCCAGGAAGCATAGTGTTTGATGCATGCTTAAGCATCCTCCTAAATCTACCTCCTAAAACATTTACTCTGTACTGATGGGTCAATACCTTAATTTATATTAAAATGAATTGATCTTTTTGTATTAAAAATAATCATTACACTCAGCTGAAACAACTAAGAAAGAAATAAAATACATTGAGATTCTGGGCAAATCTTATTAATTTTCAACAAATGAAATAGAGCTAAATTTTATTATTAGACTTTATTATGAAAAAGATACCAGAAGAATAACACATTCTGAAATTTAATCATACCCAAATCCTCAGTAACTTTTGAAAAAGAAAATGTTAAATCAGACAGCCTTGAAAAATCAGGATTGATTTCTTTAATATGACTACCTATTGTTTAATTATATCCCTGGATGAAAGTTCTTAGTACAATATCGGCATCATGTTGAACAATTTTTATTGTGCAGAACTAAGTCAAGGACAAAAGTAGGGAAGGTGATGAAGAACTGTTCTTTTATTTATCTGAACATTCTTTCAATATCTAATCTGAATATAACATTTAGCACTTATATGTATATGGAGTATGTATATCAATTTTTGTGTAAGTGAATAAGATAAGAAGTTTTTCACACACACGTGCACATACACACATGGTTCCTCACACCAGAGACTCTTCATACACTTTTTGGTAATTCATTCTTGATGTTCTTCTGTAAACAAACAGGTAAGTAATTGAGCCATCTTGTTCTAGATGCTTACACATCATGAACTTCCATGTTCTCATCTGTAAAATGGGTGTGACATAAGCCATGACTCTATCCAGAGTTACTGTGTGGATGATACACATAAAAACTCACTGTCAATTCTAAAGTAAAAAACAAACGAGTTACTATGCTCATCACTTGCTCTTCTCCATTAACATCATCAGATAACCTCTCTTTAATCTGGAAAAAGATTTATGTTTGATTGGATTCTCCCTTTTTGTTGCGTACACAACCTATGCCAGAGTCTTTCCATAGAGCTTCCTAAAGAAACAAGGGTTTTTTGGAGCCAATAGATAATTTAAATTATGATGTCTAAATCACCATGGTGTTTTCATTTTAACTCCAAGGCAAAAAATAGAGGTATTCAACCTCAAAACTTCAATAATCTCTGAAGATTTTACCCAAATTCTGACATCATTAGAACACAGGTGTGTGGGTGACTTTATCAATTGGTTTACCATAAGGCTAGATTTATTATATACTTTCTAAGGCATAAATTAATATCATGAAAGTGACCTACATTTGGATAATTTCAATCTTGGTCACATTGTATAGAACCCAATAGAAACATTGCAGTGAATATCACAACTGATTTCTCATATCCTAGAATATCTCTTTAAATCAAAGCAACATGAATGAAGTGTGACTGTAAAATGAAGCTTCATTTTTTGTTGAAATAACAGAATTTATACATCTGAATGAATTTCATCCTACTTACTAAAGTTTGTGAGAATATTTTCTTAATTATATAAGACAACAGCTTTAATATTATTATTAATATTTAACCTTTTATTCTACATATAGAATATATCTTCAATGATGGTAAGATTTGCTCAAACTATTTAAAAAATTCACCTGTGAGAACTTCCTTTTTTTAAAAGTGCTGCTCCTTTATTATATGAGACATTTTTGCATTTTTAAAAATACAAGAAAATGCGTGTTTTTAGCTTAATAATATAAAGCTAACCCCGTATAACACAATTCCATGAACTCCCATATTTTCACCAGCAAAACGATGATACTGTAATCTAGATTAAGAAATAAAATATTACCAATCCTTATTAAGGTCCTACATGTGCTTGTTCAAGATCTTAAGATCCTGCAAACCCCATAAAGGCAACTACCCTCTATCATATTGTTATAATTGATTCCTCACTGTTAAACAGTTTTGTTAGGTAGAATCTAGATATGAGCAGTGGAAGGAATGCCCTGAGACAGAGTTCCAAGTCCTTGAGGGAGGAATGAAATAGTAGGCAGTTAGTTAGACAGGGACTGGAGGCAAGGACAGTGATAAATAGGTTATACATTAGAAGCCCAGGGGTTTCTAATTCTAATTCTGATCTGTGGCTTCCAAAACCCTGGGGCTAACAGACCAAGAGCCACAGGTGCAGAGTATGCATTGTCCTCTTCCATTTATGCCCCAGAGTAGCCCCTAGACTCATTGTAATGTATTTGCATTGGGGTTATAGCCCCTTCACCATGGGAAAATGCTGCCATGAGGGTTCTGGTACAAACCTTATAGAGTCAAAAACTCCCCCTCCCAACCTATGGAATCCCCCCAAATGATTGGAAGTGGCCACCATTAGAGACCACCCTACTGAAGGGTGGCAGCTTTCCCTAGTCCAGAAAGACACAACAAATATCCAGTCCCAAAACAACCTAGGGACCAGCTCCACCTCAAAGAACCTGCCAGCTCTCCCACCTTGAGAGTGTACACTGCTCTGTGCTTGCCACGTTCCTTCTAGCTGTCTTTATTTGAGCTCAGATCCTCATGTAAATCTTTTTGTAGGAAACCCAAGAACCAACACCTCCATTCACACCTGCAGACTCTCCTTCTTCAGACTCTCCCACTTGTATCAGTTTCACCATCTATGTATTCATATCAAAGTAATATGTCTTATTCTAAAACCTGTAAATTGATCATATACTGTGTATACTCCTTTGAGTTGTGATTTCTTCCTCATCCAAATATTTGTGAGATTTACCTTTGTGCTCTAGTTTTGTTTCGGTTTTCTCTTTTTCACTGAAGTGTAACCATACCACAATTTGTCTATTCATTTTAGTGTTAATGGACATTTGGATTATTCCCAGTTTTTAGCTACTATAAGCAACGTTTCTATAAACATTCTGTTTATATCTTGGTACACACATGCAAGACTTTCTTTAGGGTATATATGTAGGAGTTATAATTGCTAGTATCATAGAAAATGTATTTCTACTAGAGAATGACAAAGTGGTTTCTAAATTGGTTGTTCCAATGTAGAAAACCATTAACACATTGCTTCACACCAGAACTTGGAATAGTCATTGCAATTAACACTTGCAATTGTCATTGCAACTTTTTCATTGTTGCCAATCTGTTATATGTGGAATGTCATCTCATTGTGTTCTTAATTTACACAAACCCAAGGCACTCATAAAATATGAAATCTAACGGGGGATATATTCCCTGAGTGAAAAATTCACACCCAGATAATATAGCTTTTTTGCCCACTGTATTGTAAAATAGTTATACAATGTTGGCTAGTAGTAGCTAGAGTAGACATCCTTGCCTTGTTCTCCATCTTAGGAGGAAGAACTTATTTTTTCACCATTAAGAATAATGTTAGCTATGTTTTTTGCTTGTTTGCTTGTTTTGGTTTAACCTTTGGTAGATAATCTTCATCAGGTTGGAGAATTTCCCTACTATTCTTAGTTTGGTCAGAGTTTTTATTGGAAACAGAATTGAATTTTGTCAAATACTTGCATTGTATCTATTGACTGAATCATGTGGGTTTTGTTTTTTAATCTATTAAAGTGGTCTATTTCATTAATTTATTTTTATATATTAAAGCAATCTTGCATTCCTGGGTTAAATCCCAGTGTTTAATTCTTTTTTTACTTTTTTTTAAGATTTTATTTATTTATTTGACAGAGAGAGATCACAAGTAGGTAGACAGGCAGGCAGAGGAAGGGATGGGGAAGCAGGATCCCTGCTGAGCAGAGAGCGGGATGGGGGGCTGGATCCCAGGACTCTGGGATCATGACCTGAGCCAGAGGCAGAGGCTTTAACCCACTGAGCCAACCAGGTGCCCCTTAATTCTTTTCTAGATTTGATTAGCTAACACTTTGTTAAGTGTAAGGGTTTACAAGCAAGATACTCAAGATACCAGGCGAGATAGGCCCAAGGCAAGGTTTATTAAAGGCCCCCTCCAGCGAGGTTCCGGGACTCAGGAGAGGAGAGTCAGGGAAGTCGCACTCAGGAAGGGGTTGAGTGAGCCTTTATTAGGCCAGGGCAGGGCGGGGGCTCATTACCATATTTGGTAAGGTTAGAGGTTGGGGGTTGGAAAGTCCCAAAGTGGCTGGTTTCTGTTTCTCGCATAGGTTTCAGTTTACTTGAGGTGGATGTGTCCTTGACAGAGGTCCTTCCGGCTAGAAAGTCCTGGGTAGGGGGAAGATCTGGAGGCCATTTTATTGTTCCTCCTGCATTCCCAGGGCCCACAACCTAACATTAAGGATATTTGCATCTATGATCATGAGGGATTATTTGCATCTATGATCATGAGGGATACTGGTATTGGTTTATAGTTTTCTTTTCTTATACTGTCTTTGGCTTTGTTACCAGTGCATTATTGGCATTATAAAATGAGGTGAAAATAACCCTCTTGGGTGGCTTAGTTGGTTAAGCAGGTGCATTTGGCTCAGATCTTGATCACGGAGTCCTACAATTAAGTGCTGCATTAGGCACCCCACTCAGGAGAAAGTCTGCTTCTCATTCCGACCCTCCCCCATCTCATGCTCTCTCTCTCAAATAAATAAATAAAATCATTTTAAAAATACCCGCCCCCCACGCACACACCACGCGCTATATTTTCTGAAAGAGTTTTGTAAAGGAATGGTGATATTTCTTCAAATATTTTCTAGAATTCACCACAAATGTCAACTGGGTTGGGATTTCTTTGGGAGAAGAATTTAAATTTTAATTCTTTCCCTTGTTTTAAGTCTATTCAGATTCTCTTTTTTCTTAAGAGAATTTTGGCAATTTGCATCTTTCTAGAATTTTTCCATTTTACCTGAAATTTTTAATTTGTTGACTTAAAAAATTCTTGTAATCCTTTTCATTTCAATAGGGTGTAGTAATGTTCCATCTTCCACTTTTAATTTGGTATTTTGTGACTACTTTCCTTTTTAATTTGTCAGTGTGATTAAAGTTTTGTCAATTTTATTGATCTTTCTGAAGAGTTAACTCTAAGTTTTATTGATTTTCTATGGTTTTCTGTTTTATCTTTCAATAATTTCTTCTGTAATATACTATTTCATTCTTCTTTCTTTGAATTTTTCTTTCTCTTTTTTCTGGTTTCTTTTTTTTTTTTTTCAAAGATTTTATTTATTTATTTGACAGAGAGAGATCACAAGTAGATGGAGAGGCAGGCAGAGAGAGAGGAGGAAGCAGGCTCCCTGCTGAGCAGAGAGCCCGATGCGGGGCTCGATCCCAGGACCCTGGGATCATGACCTGAGCCTAAGGCAGAGGCTTTAACCCACTGAGCCACCCGGGCGCCCCTTTTCTGGTTTCTTAATATGGAAGTTTAGGTTATTAATTTGAGGCTTTTTTCTTTTCTAATATAGGTGTTAGAACCTATAAACTTCCCTCTAATTGATGTCCTAGTCACATCCCATAAATTCTGATGCATTGTGTTTCACTTTCATTGAGTTCAAATTCCTTTCCAATTTCCTTTCTCTTTTCTTCTTTAACCCATCTAGTGATGTTTCTTGATTAAAAGTCTATTTTCTCAGATATTAAAATAACCTTCCAGCTTTATTTTGGTTACTGTTTACATGATATATTTTTTGCATTCTTTTACTTTCAATCTATTTATGTCTTTGAATTTTGGGTGTGTGTCTTGTTGGCTTTGTAGAGTTGGATGTTGCTTTTTATATCCATTTTGACAATCTCTGCTTTGTTGGGATATTGAGAAAAATTATATTTAATATGATTATTGATATAATCAGCTTTATATTTTCTGCTTTGTTATGTTTTCTATATGACTTCAGTCTTTTCTCGTCCTCCTCTTTTCCTCCATTCTTTGATGTTACATATTCCTTAGTGTACCATTTAAGTTCACTTTTTAAAAACTCTGCTTTATGAGTTATGCGTTATCTTCTAAGTGTTTACTCTAGGTATTGCACTATGAATCTTAACTGTCACAATCTACTTCTTAATACTAGTTAGTTTCAGCAAAATTTAGAACTTTGATCCAATATAACTTTCTCCCCCTCCCTTGTGTTATTATTGTATATATTTATATGTATATTATAAACCCAACAATATAATTTTATAATTACATTTTTAAACAATCTTTTGTCCTTTAAGGAGCTTAAGAGAAAATACAAAATATTTTATAGAGTCTTTTATGTTAGCACATGTAGTTACAATTCCTGGTGATCTTCATTTCTTCCTCTGGAATTGAGTTACCACCTAGAATTGTTTCCTATCAGCCTGAAGGATTTCCTTTACTATTTTCTATAAGCCAGGTCCACTGGCCATATATCCTTTCAATCTTTTTTTTTTTTTTAAGTAGGCTCTACATTGGGATGTGACGGGCTTGAAGTCATGACCCTGAGATCAAGACCTGAGCTGAGATTAAGAATCAGACACTTAGACAACAGAGCCATCGAGTCACCCCAAATTTGTCAGTCTTTCTTTGAGGTTCTTAGTACTTTTTAAAATCTGTAGCTTAGTGTCCTCCATCACTGTTGAGAAAATTCTCAATTACTGTAATCAGATGTTTATACATTATACAATAACTCACTAAAACAGTATTTTAAAAAATGAATGGCATATATGTATTCTTTCTCCTCCAGATTTTTGGCAAGATGGTTTACCTTCTATGTTGGAAATCTCTTGTCCAATTGGGGAAAAACATATGGTGTTCTTTAACCTGTGTGGTCAACTACACACAGTTGTGTGTAGTTCACAGTTGTGAGTTGTGAGCTCACAGTTGTGAGCTACTACACACAGAGATTAAAAAGTATAGCAAACTAAAACCTCAGGCTAGAGAAACTTTGAGAACTGAAAAAGCCCCTCAACTTTGAAACTTTTATCTAAAGAGAGAAACACCTTAAATAAAGATGTAATATAATAAGGATGGGGTATGACATATGACATAATAAACCCATACTCTAAACATTTTTTTATTTTTATTTTTTTTTATTTTTTTTAAGATTTTATTTATTTATTTGACAGACAGAGATCACAAGTAGGCAGAGAGGCAGGCAGAGAGAGAGGAGGAAGCAGGCTCTCGCAAGAGCAGACAGCCCGATGTGGGGCTCGATCCCAGGACCCTGCGATCTTGACCTGAGCCGAAGGCAGAGGCTTTAACCCACTGAGCCACCCAGGGGCCCTAAACATTTTTTTAAATAGCAGCAGGGGAGCTTTATTTTTGACATTGTTTAAATAACTTTAAAATGTATATCTTTCTTTTTATGTTTCAGAGAGCATAACAAAATCCATCATCAAGCATTTTTTTCTATATTTCCTTGGTCTCACTATTAAAAATGCTCTGTTAAAGGCCAGATTCTATAGCTTTTCAGTAAGCAGAATTCCCACTGACCTTTACTGTTGGCTGCATGGACATTTTTCTCTACGAAGCTCACAGGGACAAGTGCACCAATATTCATTAGGGAAATTACTTCCAGTACAGAAAGGTCAGCAAAATTTTAACAATCATTTAGGTGCATCATGATTCTAAGTCACAAAGGAAGATAATCAAAAGTCCGGTTTTAAGGAATAGTTCCCCAAATTATTTTATGTTATCTTGAATCAGGCCTAGTAAACATATCCCCTTGTTTTTGTTTTTGTTTTTGTTTTTTAATACCCTATACATTACAGCACATGCACCTTCCTGTGTGCCTTTAATCATGTCATTCTGCCTGCCTGGAATGCACTCTCTACCTGCTACCATTTATCAAAATGCTTTCTGCTTTTCAAGGCCTTCTCAAGTCCCATCCCTTTCATGGAGCCTTCTACAATCCATTCCACACCACCAACAGGATTCTTCCCCTCACCCCAACTCCCACTGCACCTGCTATCATACCAATATTATTTGGTTATCATTGTTTTATGTATTTGTTTTATTTCCCTTAATTACAGTAATCTATTATGTTTACATAACTACTTTATAAAGTATTTATATTCCCTTCTTTATTTAATTCCTAGAATGGAGTAGTAGACAACAGAAGTCTTTGATTTAATATTCTGATTCTTTTTTTTAATTTAAGCTTTTTTTATTTAAACATATAATGTAACCCCACCACCCCCTCCCAACCCCTCTCCCCCCCCACCCCCCTCAGTTTGTTTTATGACATTAAGAGTCTCTTTTGGTTTGTCTCCCTCCCGATCCCATCTTGTTTCATTTTTTATTTTCCTACCACCTTAACCCCCTCCCCTGTTGCATCTCCACTTCCTCATATCAGGGAGATCATGTGATAGTTGTCTTTCTCCAGTTGACTTATTTCGCTAAGCATAATACACTCTAGTTCCGTCCATGTCATCGCAAATGGTAAGATTTCATTTCTTTTGATGGCTGCATAGTATTCCATTGTATATATATACCACTTCTTCTTTATCCATTCATCTGTTGATGGACATCTAGGTTCTTTCCATAACTTGGCTATTGTGGACATCCCTGCTATAAACATTCGGGTACACGCGCCCCTTTGGATCACTACGTTTGTATCTTTAGGGTAAATACCCAGTAGTGCAATTGCTGGGTCATAAGGTAGCTCTATTTTCAATTTTTTGAGGAACCTCCATGCTGTTTTCCAGAGTGGTTGCACCAGCTTGCATTCCCACCAACAGTATAGGAGGGTTCCCCTTTCTCCACATCCTCGCCAGCATCTGTCATTTCCTGACTTGTTCATTTTAGCCATTCTGACTGGTGTGAGGTGGTATCTCATTGTGGCTTTGATTTGTATTTCCCTGATGCCCAGTGATGTGGAGCACTTTTTCATGTGTCTGTTGGCCATCTGGATGTCTTCTTTGCAGAAATGTCTCTTCATGTCCTCTGCCCATTTCTTGATTGGATTATTTGTTCTTTGGGTGTTGAGTTTGCTAAGCTCTTTGTGGATTTTGGATACTAGCCCTTTATCTGATATGTTGTTTGCAAATATCTTCTCCCATTCTGTCAGTTGTCTTTTGGTTTTGTTGACTGTTTCCTTTGCTGTGCAAAAGCTTTTGATCTTGATGAAGTCCCAGTAGTTCATTTTTTCCCTTGCTTCCCTTGCCTTTGGCGTTGTTCCTAGGAAGAAGTTGCTGCGGCTGAGGTCGAAGAGGTTGCTGCCTGTGTTCTCCTCAAGGATTTTGATGGATTCCTTTCTCACGTTGAGATCCTTCATCCATTTTGAGTCTATTTTCGTGTGTGGTGTAAGGAAATGGTCCAATTTCATTTTTCTGCACGTGGCTGTCCAATTTTCCCAACACCATTTGTTGAAGAGATTGTCTTTTTCCATTGGATATTCTTTCCTGCTTTGTCAAAGATTAGTTGACCATAGAGTTGAGGGTCTATTTCTGGGCTCTCTATTCTGTTTCATTGATCTATGTGTCTGTTTTTGTGCCAGTAACATACTGTCTTGATGATGACAGCTTTGTAGTAGAGCTTAAAGTCTGGAATTGTGATGCCACCAACTTTGGCTTTCTTTTCAATATTCCTTTGGCTATTCGAGGTCTTTTCTGGTTCCATATAAATTTTAGGATTATTTGTTCCGTTTCTTTGAAAAAATTGGATGGGATTTTGATAGGCATTGCATTAAATGTGTAGATAGCTTTAGGTAGCATAGACATTTTCACAATATTTATTCTTCCAATCCATGAGCATGGAATTTTTTTCCATTTCTTTGTGTCTTCCTCAATTTCTTTCATGAGTACTTTATAGTTCTCTGAGTATAGATTCTTTGCCTCTTTGGTGAGTTTTATTCCTAGGTATCTTATGGTTTTGGGTGTAATTGTAAATGGGATTGACTCCTTAATTTCTCTTTCTTCTGTCTTGTTGTTGGTGTAAAGAAATGCAACTGATTTCTGTGCATTGATTTTATATCCTGACACTTTACTGAATTCCTGTACAAGCTCTAGCAGTTTTGGAGTGGAGCCTTTTGGGTTTTCCACTTATAGTATCATATAATCTGCAAAGAGTGATAGTTTAACTTCTTCTTTGCCGATTTGGATGCCTTTAATTTCTTTTTGTTGTCTGAATGCTGAGGCTAGGACTTCTAGTACTATGTTGAATAGCAGTGGTGATAGCGGACATCCCTGCCGTGTTCCTGACCTTAACGGAAAAGCTCTCAGTTTTTCTCCATTGAGAATGACACTTGCCGTGGGTTTTTCATAGATGGCTTTGATAGTATTGAGGTATGTGCCTTCTGTCCCTACACTTTGAAGAGTTTTGATTAGGAAGGGATGTTGCACTTTGTCAAATGCTTTTTCAGCATCTATTGAGAGTATCATATGGTTCTTGTTCTTTCTTTTGTTAATGTACTGTATCACATTGATTGATTTGCGGATGTTGAACCAACCCTGCTGCCCTGGAAAAAATCCCACTTGGTCGTGGTGAATAATCCTTTTAATGTACTGTTGGATCCTATTGGCTAGTATTTTGGTGAGAATTTTCGCATCTGTGTTCATCAAGGATATTGGGCTGTAATTCTCTTTTTTGATGGGATCCTTGTCTGGTTTGGGGATCAAGGTGATGCTGGCCTCATAAAATGAGTTGGGAAGTTTTCCTTCCATTTCTGTTTTTTGGAACAGTTTCAGGAGAATAGGAATTAATTCTTCTTTAAATGTTTGGTAGAATTCCCCTGGGAAGCCATCTGGCCCTGGGCTTTTGTTTGTTTGGAGATTTTGGATGACTGTTTCAATCTCCTTACTGGTTATGGGCCTATTCAGGTTTTCTATTTCTTCCTGGTTCAGTTTTGGCAGCTTATATGTCTCTAGGAAAGCATCCATTTCTTCCAGATTGTCAAATTTGTTGGCATAGAGTTGCTCATAATATGTTCTTTTGATTGTATTTCCTTGGTATTGGTTGTGATCTCTCCTCTTTCATTCATGATTTTATTTATTTGGGTCCTTTCTCTTTTCTTTTTGATGAGTCTGGCCAGGGGTTTATCAATCTTATTAATTCTTTCAAAGAACAAGCTCCTAGTTTCATTGATTTGTTCTATTATTTTTTTTTTTTTGGTTTCTATTTCATTGATTTCTGCTTTGATTTTTATTATTTCTCTTCTCCTGCTGGGTTTAGGCTTTCTTTGTTGTTCTTTCTCGAGCTCCTTTAGGTGTAGGGTTAGGTTGTGTATTTGAGACCTTTCCTGTTTCTTGAGATAGGCTTGTATTGCTATATATTTTCCTCTCAGGACTGCCTTTGCTGTGTCCCACAGATTTTGGACCATTGTGTTTTCATTATCATTTGTTTCCATGGTTTTTTTCAATTCTTCTTTAATTTCCTGGTTGACCCATTCATTCTTTAGAAGGATGCTGTTGAGTCTCCATGTATTTGTGCTCTTTCCAAATTTCCTCTTGTGATTGAGTTCTAGCTTCAGAGCATTGTGGTCTGAAAATGTGCAGGGAATGATCCCAATCTTTTGATACTGGTTGAGACCTGATTTATGACCCAGGATGTGGTCTATTCTGGAGAATGTTCCATGGGCACTAGAGAAGAATGTGTATTCTGTTGCTTTGGGATGGAATGTTCTGAATATATCTGTGATGTCCATCTGCTCCAGTGTGTCATTTAAGACCTTTATTTCTTTCTTGATCTTTTGCTTGGATGATCTGTCCATTTCAGTGAGGGGCATGTTAAAGTCTCCTACTATTATTGTATTCTTGTCAATGTGTTTCTTTGATTTTGTTATTAATTGGTTTATATAGTTGGCTGCTCCCATGTTAGGGGCATAGATATTTAAAATTGTTAGATCTCCTTGTTGGACAGACCCTTTGAGTATGATATAGTGTCCTTCCTCATCTCCTATTATAGTCTTTGGCTTAAAATCTAATTGATCTGATATAAGGATTGCCACCCCAGCTTTCCTCTGATGTCCATTAGCATGGTAAATTGTTTTCCACCTCCTCACTTTCAATCTGGAAGTGTCTTCAGGTAAAATGAGTTTCTTGTAGGCAGTATATTGATGGGTTTTGTTTTTTTATCCATTCTGAAACCCTGTGTCTTTTGATTGGTGCATTTAGCCCATTTACATTCAGGGTAACTATTGAGAGATATGCATTTAGTGCCATTGTATTGCCTGTAAGGTGATTGTTACTTTATATTGTCTCTGTTCCTTTCTTATAATACTTTTAGGGTCTCTCTTTGCTTAGAGGACCCCTTTCAATATTTCCTGTAGAGCTGGTTTGGTGTTTACAAAATCTTTCAGTTTTTGTTTGTCCTGGAAGCTTTTTATCTCTCCTTCTATTTTCAATGATAACCTAGCTGGATAAAGTATTCTTGGCTGCATGTTTTTCTCATTTAGTGCTCTGAATATATCATGCCAGTTCTTTCTTGACTGCCAGGTCTCTGTGGATAAGTCTGCTGCCATTCTAATATTTTTACCATTGTATGTTACAGACTTCTTGTCCCGTGCTGCTTTCAGGATTTTCTCTTTGCCGCTAAGAATTGTAAATTTTACTATTAGATGGCGGGGTGTGGACCGATTCTTATTGATTTTGAGGGGTGTTCTCTGCACCTCCTGGATTTTGATGCTTGTTCCCCTTGCTATATATTAGGGAAATTCTCTACAATAATCCTCTCCAGTATACCTTCTGTTCCTGTTTCTCTTTCTTCTTCTGGAATCCCAATTATTCTAATATTGTTTCGTCTTATGGCATCACTTATCTCTTGAATTCTCCCCTCATGGTCCAGTAGTTGTTTGTCTCTCTTTTGCTCAGCTTCTTTATTCTCTGTCATTTGGTCTTCTATATCACTAATTCTTTCTTCTGCCTCATTTATCCTAGCAGTAAGAGCCTCCATTTTTTATTGCAATTCATTAATAGCTTTTTTAATTTCAACTTGATTAGATTTCAGTTCTTTTATTTCTCCAGAAAGGGCTTTTATTTCTCCAGAAAGGGCTTTTATTTCTCCTGACAGGTTTTCTCTAATATCTTCCATGCCTTTTTTGAGCCGGGCTAGAACCTTGAGAATTGTCGTCCTGAATTCCAGATCTGACATATTACCAATGTCTGTACTGATTAGGTCCCTAGCCTTCGGTCCTGCCTCCTCTTCTTTTTTTTGTGGTGAGTTTTTCTGCCTTGTCATTTTGTCCAGATAAGAATCTGCTGTTCTCCTTGTTAAGTGAACTTGGTCTTGGCTGGATTTCTTGTTGATCTTCCGGGGGAGGCGCCTGGTGTAGTGATTCTCAAGTGTCTCTGCCCCAGGCGGAATTGCACCATCCTTACCAGGGGCCGGGCTGAGTAATCCTCTCAGGTTCGCTTTCGGGAGCTTTTGTTCCCTGAACGCTTTCGGTAGAGTTCCGCAGGACAGGAATGAAAATGGCAGCCTCCCAATCTCTGGTTCAGAGGAGCCAAGAGCTAGGGGCCCCAGTCTTCAGTGGGCCTTCAGAGAAAAGCCTTTAATCACTCCCGTCTCCCCAGCCTCCAGCCGCGCTTGGAGAAAATCTTTTGTAATCAGTCCCATCTCACTGGCTTCTGAGGTCACCCAGCCTGTGACCAAGCATGTCTGTCTCTGTCAGAGTCCCACCTGGAGTCTCCAAACCCCGTAGATCCCTGAGCTCTCCCGGGTCAGAGTCTCCCCGGATCTTGTGGGGACCCCTTGCACAGAGCACCGGCCCGTGTCACAGAGCACCAGCCCGTGTCACAGACCATGGCTCTAGGAAACCTCGGCTCTGTCTCCGCAGCCGGCTACCCCGCTCTGATACCTGTGAGCTCTGCTACACTCAGACACCCCCAATCCTTCTGTGACCCCACGGGACCTGAGTCCACGCTGTCCCCGTGAGGTCTTCACTGCAGTTTAGCCTCTGGAGTGATGTCCCTCCCTGGAGCAGACTTTTAAAAGCCCTGATTTTGTGCTCCACCGCTTGCTGGGAGCCGGCCCCTCCCCCTGAGAGTCTATCTTCCCATCGCGTTGGATTCACTTCTCCGCTGGTCCTACCTTTTAGAAAGTGGCCGATTTTCTGTTTCTAGAATTGTTGTTTTTCTTCTCTTCGATCTCCTGTTGGATTCGTAGGTGTTCGGAATGGTTTGATAGGCTATCTAGCTGATCTCCTGCTGCCTGATGTCATCTCAGCCTGCTACTTCTCCGCCATCTTGACTCCTCCCTCCCTAATATTCTGATTCTTAAGAGCTTTAGAACTTTAGGAAATGTATTTAGTCTCTTTTAGTCTCAGTTTTCTTCTCTGTAAAGTGGGGACATATAATGCATTTTTACTGTGTTGTGAAGATTAAATGTGAGTATGTAGGTAAATAACCTAGGAAAGGCCTGGCTCCCAGTAAGTCCTCAATAGACATTAGTTTCTGTGTTCCCAACAATTCTATGGTAATGTTATTATCAAAATGTTCTATCACATGCTATGTTTATAGCATTCCAAAGTATATCAACATTAGCTATTAATAGTAGTATAAAATTTTACAGATGAAGAAATTGAGACACAAAGGATTGAAGTGGCCACACAAGATCTGAAAGTTTGATTAACTCTAAATCTGGTGTCTTCCCACCTCCACATACTTATCAATCTCTCCTGAACATAATTTGATCACCAAATCCAGCACAGTAACAGGCATATAAAACTTACAAAAGCAATAACTGATGCAGACACATGTCAGTGTTAAACTGAGCCCCTCTGACTACCACAGCTTCCTGAGAACCTGAGTGCACATCCCAGGGCACTTCCTTTTCTGAAGCCTGCAGCCCCACCCAGGAAGCAAAAAGATCACCAGGGCAATTAAACTGGACCAGATGGTGTTTCATAACACAGCTGTGGAGCGCATGCTATTATTATTGGCTTATCCTATTATCCTCCACCCTCATCCATCTCCACGGGTTCTCTCCCTGACTTTTCTCACTCCACCTTTGTATCTCCTCCCTTCTACACTTCTCCCAGCTCAACATTTTCAACATTTCTCATTCATTCAGTTGTTCAGTACACCTAAAGTACTTTCAGAATTACTTTACCATACCACCACAACAAAACAAATGCACTCAAAAGAGTTCAGGTATGCTTGCTCTTTTTTTTTCCCAGACTACAAGACTGGGAGCATATAGTTAAATTCTGTGCAAAATTCTACTTGAATAAGTCCATTTATACATTTTCCTTCTAATAGATTCATGTTCTTCACTTGAAAAAAAGTGGGGTTAACTTTTTAAATTTACCTTGTCTTTTTTTTTCCTATCCTTATGATTTAAAGTTCTTTTTTGAATATAGAGAGAACGAACATGCTTCCTAAGTCAAGGGTACACAAAAGCTACATTCAGAAATGTGTCACTTCTTTGTCTCTTTCTGTATCTTGTCCCTCATTGCCTATAGATAACCAGCTTCATTGTTCTCTTAGGTATCATCTTGGGTTAATTTCTTAATTACCCATCTTTCTCAAACATAAGATAGCATATGATATTTACTTCTTTGTACTTTGTTTTTTTTCACTTTAACAATTGCTGTTGAGTATCTCCTCGAAGTGACTTGAAATCAGAACACAGACAAAAAAAAAAAAAAACCCTTATTTATGTCTATAGCTGCCTTGTGCCCCATTGTGTGCAAGGACCATAGTTTATGCAGCACATCTCCAGCACTTGGAAATTTGGGAAGCAACTAATATTTTGCAATTACAAATAAATACATAAGTAAATACTTGCATATATGTATATAAATATACATCTATCTCTAGGGTATATCCCCAGAAATAGGACTTCTAAAACAAAGGGTAGACTGTAGACTTTATTGTCTTCTTATTCTCACTACCATGTGTGTCAGTGCTTATTTTCCCAAAGCATTCACAACAGAAGCTGTTTGTAAAATTTAGAATCTGTACCAATGTGCTGAGTAAGAAATAGTGTCTCCTTGTAATTTCAATTTGTATTTTTTTTAATTTATTTAACAGACAGAGATCACAAGTAGGCAGAAAGGCGGCAGAAAGAGAGAGAAGGAAGCAGGCTCCCTGCTGAGCAGAGAGCCTGATGTGGGGGCTGGATCCCAGGACCCTGGGATCATGACCTGAATCGAAGGCAGAGGTTTTAAATCACTGAGCCACCCAGTGTCCCTAATTTGTATTTCTTTTGTTGTGATCATTGGATATGTTTTCATATGTTTGAAGATGATTTTATATCCCTTTTTGCTCATTATTCTTTTCTAAAATTTTGGTTTTTTCTCCTATACTTTTATTAAGTTCTTTGTCAAATGGTTTGCAATATATGTTGCAAATATTTTCTCCCACCTTGTCATTAACTTTAGACTTTCTTAAATAATTTCTTTTTCATACAAAAGTTCTTTGTAAGTTATATAGTCAAATTTCTATGTTTTTTCTTTAGGGCTGCGGGATGTTGAATCGTAGAAAGCCATTCTTATCCCCGTGTTTTCTTATACTATTTGTATAGTTTCATTTTCTTAACATTTAGCTCCTTTTTTTACAGCTTTTATACTCACATTTACATTTTTTCCATTTAGGTCTCCTTGGACTTTATTCTTTTTAATACTGCAGGAAATGGATTTAATTTTTTCTTCCTCAAAACAATACTATAGTTTTCTGAACATCATTTACTAAAAAGCCCATTTTCCCTAGTTATTTGATATTCTGCCTTTCTGATATTTTAGTTTTCCAAAATAATTTGCATCCTTTCTGTTCTGCTTCATTGGTCAGTCTGTCTATTTTTATTTAAGTACATGTTGTTTCAAACACAGAGGCTTTTTAGTTTGTTTTCTACCTGCAGAGTTCATTTCTAACTGATGCAATGTTCTGCAAGATGTTATATACAGGTAGAAAGCTCAATTCTCAGGAAGGAAAAATATTATAATTTGTCATCTTCTTTGAATAAGGTATTTCTGCTGCTTTGTACTCATCCAACTTTATCATTCAATCTTTATTATTATCAGCACTCTAAAGTAGAATTTGAAAGACTACCACTTGCCACTTACAGTTATAACTGAAAAGCATTTTTTTTGAAAGAAGGAAGCTAAATATCATAGACACAAAAGTAGACTTTTTACAATTTGCTATCATCTGTCCACATTACAATTAAGGATCTGAAGGTAGGTACGAGGATCTTGGTGTAAAACTAGTCCCTAGTTCATGCAGCTAGTATAGCTCCAGAAATAGACAGAGCTTTGAGTGGCAATCCAGTTGGAAAGAACGATTACAGGTCTGGCATTCTGTGTGTATAGTTATCACACTGTCTTAGTTCACTTTGTGAATTTTCACATAGGCCATTTGTTAATGTGCAGTGTAGAAAGCCTAATAGATGTCATGGGGTGGTTGAAATTGCTGGGAAAAGGGCTTCAATTTCATTCTCCTCACCCCACACACATAACCTGAGCACCACCACTGAAACTGGGAGGTGCCCTTGAAACTTTGGAACCCAGGAATCAGGGTAAAACAAGGCTAGTGCCATGGGTAATACCTCATTACCATACCTCTATTATTTTTCAGTCACAAGTGAAAATACTTGTACTGCTCCACTTGGTCACCTCAGGACAATTTTGTCACTCCAGCTGTACTTTTTTATTAGACTATAAACTCTTGGAAGGCTATATTCATTAGGACAACTTGGATTGCTAGTGACAGAAAGCCAATTCAAAGTAGCTTAAGTTGAAAGGAAATTTATTGCCAAATATTCCTGGGAATTCTAGGAGTGAACACTCTAACAATGAAATTCTTGACTTGAATCCATTTTGCATGAAGTCAAGTTGGCAGGCAGGAGGGCTGTCAGCAGCTGTAGGCTCACATAATCTTAGTTTAACAACCACAGCAGAAAATACTTTTCTTTCCACATGAATCACTAAGACTCTGACCTTGCTTGGCTTATATGCCTATCCTCAGCTGTAGCCATGGTCATATGTTCACTCTTTATCCTGAACAGGGATTTCCCCAAGGAGAGGAGGCTACAAGACAAAAACAACAGGTCTACTTCAGAAACTGATTCAAAATCTAAGTTATCTTTGTGTCCTCCACAGGCCTTTGACCTATCAGATTTTTCAGTCACTGGATGCTAGGAGAGGACAGTACTGTGATAAGAAGAAAGAGGTAAAGTGGAGACAGAGCGGATTGGCAGGTAAGAAAGTGGATGTGAACAGAAGAGAAAAATATACAAAAAGGAGAAAATAAAGTGAAAATAGGGTGTCTTTGCTTTGTTTAACATATTTGTATAGAGATAAGGAAAGCTATCATAGCTTTCTCTAGGAGACAAAGTTTTTTTTTTTTTAAACATGAATAATCATTGGGATCATTTTTAGAGAGCCTTTATAAGATGCCAGGGAATTATCCAATTCATCTCTTGATTTGGTTGTTGTTAGCTGCAGCATATCTGTTACACTGTTATATAACCATAGATACCTTGATGGACAATTCCAGGGGGCTTTGTGAGCATCTGCTAACTATAATTACTGCTGTTACACATATGAAGATCCTGAAGATAATTATATTGGAATGTCCAGGTTATTCAACAGTTATGGGCTTGAATTGGTAGCCCAGCTTTTGACCACCAAATTTTATCACCCAGTGCCAAAATTCTATCATTCTTATCAAAGAAAACACAAATCAACATTGAGGATATAACATACAGATGGCATCCACACACTTCTCTACCTAAATCAACAATTTTTAGTCTCATATCTTTCAAGAGATGGAATAAGGGGTACATACAAGCATATGCACTCACATTCATACATTCACTAAAACAAAGCATCACCAAACAAGAGAGAGTTTACTGCTGATTTAGAAATTAAAAGTGTTGTCACATTGCAGTATATCCCTTAAGTCTGGGCACTATCCCTTACATGCTCTGTGGCTTGGGTCTACCATCCAAAAAGCTTATCAAAAATATTTCAGCAAAAGTGAGACTTTCGCTACAAGAGTTTCCAATATGCAAGACAATGGAATAGAGCTTTTACAGATAATAATAATAATAAACAGTAATAATCCCATATTTACTGAATCAACCACATTTATGGTCAATCACTGTACTAAGTACTTTATAGGCTTATTACATTTGATTCTTAGACTACTCTTTTGATGTTGGTATTATTGTCTTTGTTTCCCAGTTGCCTAAGGTCACACATTAAATAACATAACTGCAATTTCAACTACAGTGAGCTATAAATCCAGTGCCCTGGGTTTTTTGTCCAAAGCAGAGTACTTTTTGGTATACTGATGTATAGGAATTGCCATTTATAAATCTTCATTTTTTTATGAAAAATCAGTTTCTCTATGCAGCTCATTTGAGTGCCTGGAATATTTTGGGTTAAAGTAAGTAAATGGTAAGAGACCTAATCTCTTAATGTCTTAATAACAAAAATAAAAATGGTCATAATACTTTTCACATATAATGGTTCATTTAATTATTACCATATACTTGTAAAGAAGGCATTTTGTAGTGCATTTTACTGGACAATAAGTAAGAGAGCCTGATCCTCTGACTTCCAAACACAAACTCATCTAATTCTGCCACAGGGGCTAAACTACCTGAAGTTACCCACCGAAACTGAAAGATGGGTATACAAATTCATCTGAGGGGTGTTCTCATAGGTCTCTGTTGTCATCTAGATTTCTACCTCTGCCTCAATTGGATCAAAAGAACCTAGAAGAGAAAGAACTAGAGGTTGAGCCAACACAAAGTAATACTTCCATTGAGGGGCAGAAAAAATAATCTCTGGTTTTATTAGCATGTTTAAACCTCCCATTTCAGATCCTTGTCTCTCCTGTGTAATTTATGTGGGTCAGGAAACATAAGTTTACTAAAGCAAGGAACTACTTTTCCAATCTCTTTTTCCTACCACAGGTTATTTTTCTTTATTTATTTTATTTATTTATTTTTAATTTGACAGAGAGATCCCCAGTAGGCAGACAGACAGGCAGGCAGAGAGAGAGAGGGAAGCAGGCTCACTGCTCAGCAGAGAGCCCGACGCGGGGCTCGATCCCAAGACCCTGAGACCACGACCCCAGCCAAAGGCAAAGACCCAACCCACTGGGAGCCACCCAGGCACCCCCACAGGTTACTTTTTTAAGAGTCAGAAATTCATTCTTCTTGACTAAAGAAATAAAAACAAAAGGGCTTCGATACTGTTATTACAGTTCTGGGCAACTCTATTTATTCTAGGCAGGAAGCCTCTTTTGCGTATGCCTTTCTTAAATTTTGAGCATGCCTTAGAGTTCACTGTGCAACACCAATTGTTTAATGTAACTCAAATCCTTCCTTTTTGCTTAGATCATTATCAAATAGAAATTAAAATTCTCTGAGCACTAAAAATATGTGGTGAAGGATCAGCCAGTTGTTTGTAGCATTATAGGCTGTAGAGAATGGGACCAATATGGGCAGGGATCAAACTTTATTTAAGAAAAAACATTGAGCAATAAAGTGAATATTATTGCCATCGATTAGGAGTCAAAAATCTGAGTTCAAATTCAGGTTTAGTGCTTAATATCTATCTGATTTTGCTAAGTGGCTAAATTCTCTCATGCTCATTTTTTCCATCTGTACAATGGAGTAGTACCTACCTTCAGAAGTCTTATGATGATTACATAAACTAATATATATGAGACACTTAGAACAATACCTGACACATATTAAGAGTACAATAAAAAGAATCAGGTATGTGAATGTAAATACTTGTAGTTGATTGGATCAGAAGCATAGATGATAAGGGATCTGTACAAAGAAGTTACCTGCCTATCACTCAACCCAAGGGATAGTCTAGGGAGGTTCTCCTGGCAACTAGGTTAGACATTCAGTGCTAAAGTCTAGATCCTGTATGTATGTGGTTTGCTGTCATGGTTCTGGATGTATTATAAAGTTTTCTATTTTCTCTTGAGGAAGACAGAATTCTTAGGTAGAACTGGAACATAAGGGAGGTAGAGAATATATGCCCTTCACCCTGGCAAATAAAAGACGTTATAGGACCTGTTATGAAGAAGCAGAAATAAGAACAGTATTGGCTATTTGAAAACCTTCTTCAAAATAACCCAGATTCAACCTACAGCCCACTGCTCCTTAGGATCCCAGAAGAGAGTTGCATAAAACTCCATTTAAAGAAAATTCTGGTTTTTTTTTTTTAAAGATTTTATCTACTTAGTTGACAGACAGAGTTCACAGGTAGGCAGAGAGGCAGGCAGAGAGAGGAAGGGAAGCAGGTTCCCCGCTGAGCGGAGAGCCCAACACGGGACTCGATCCCAGGACGCTGGGATCATGACCTGAGCTGAAGGCAGAGGCTTTAACCCACTGAGCCACCCAGGTGCCCCAAAGAGAATTCTGTTTTAAAACTTCTCTAGAAGGGAGGTAAATTATGGATTTTAACATTTCCTTAAAGCTAGCGAGCATAAAAGATGTGTTTATAATATTCCTTCTCTAGAATAAGGTCTGAGGACTTGAGTGGAAACTCCTGCCTGGCTTGCATGCCCTGACACAGCACTTCTCACACTGGTAATTTTAAATTTTGTTCATGATTATTTTACCACTGCCTATAACTTCCTCTCAACCAAAAGTACCATGAGAACAGAGACCTCTGTCTAGTTTTGATTACCATTTTATCTCCAGTACTTAGCATTGCTGCCTGACACTTATTAGATGTTCAAATATTTGCTGAATGAGTTAATGAACCACAAAATGAATATCTCATTCTTTCTCATCTATAATCCCCAGAAGAAATTAGTCTGACAATTGTGCATATCAACAAATGTGGATTTCAGTTGATAATTACTGAAATGTCCAATAAATAAAAAAATAATCTGATAATTAAAATCTTATCAAAATCTTAATTTCTTAAGAAATTGGAATATTGTGTTACCATAAGTCCATCTTCCTAGCATGGCAGCCATCTACTCAGAGTAGCTGTCATCCTTTCTCAACAGAAGGTTATATGTTCTCTAGTGTCCCTGAGGTCCCCTCCACTTCTCATTGTCTCAACTACACCAAGGCTAAGTTTCAGTTGCAATATGAAAAACTAAAAAAATAATACTATGAAATATCAGAACCATTATACTTGATGAATTCATTCATTTACATCCATATTCCCTATAGGCGCTTGAATTTATGGCCTTGCATTTATACGAGAAGAAAAATGTATTAGTGAGTCAGACAGTTTCTGACCAAACTACATAATATTCAACATAGAAAATGTGTTGCAAAGGTTCATGTTAGGATTTTAGGCATAAAGCTCCTTAAGGAGCTGAAAACACATACATTTGACCATCTACAGAACAATATCCATACAAAGAGACAAAGTTTACACATCCCACAACAAACACCTAACCCGGTTGTCCTCTGCCAGGCTTTGAGCAGTTCACCTGGCCTTTCTAGATGTAAAAGCCATTTGCACACTAAGCTCATAGTGGCTGGAGATATATATATGTGTATATATATATATATATATATATATATATATTTAGTTTTTTTAATAGGAGGAGGATTGGAAAGAATGGAGTTAAGTCGTTCATTCTGAGAATTTAAAGTCATAATTTTAGCATCTGAAGAAATTTGAGGAAAGTTTTAGTAAAATTGTCTTTCCTGTCTTTTTAATTCTTTGTCTTCCTTCTTTTTACTATTCATTTTTTTCTTCCTCATCCAAGAGAAGGTGAAATGTCTTATCCAATATTGTTCTGAGCTTCAGCTAAAATAATGGATTTAAGATATCCCAAGAAAGAGTAATAGAGCTCTGTCAGTGGAAGTAGTGTCAGTCAGGACAGATTAAGCATGCATTTCATCATATATTAGGAAATACAAATGTTTTAAAATCAGAGACCAAAGCTTCCATCAACAAAGCCAAGAAAATAAAAGTATCTAGTCTCTCAATATTGTACTAGAAGTCCTGGTCAGTACAATAATGCAAGAAAAAGAAATAAAAGGCACAAACATTAGAAAGGGGAAAATAAAGCAGCCCTATTCTCAGATGATATGATTGCATACATAGAAAATTCAAAATTCTATAAAATATTAGATTTAGTAATCTGGAATGGTGGTCAATAGATGCAAAATTCAATGTCATTTCTGTATTCCAGGAAGAAAGAATCAGAAAATAAAAATTAAACAACTGTTGTATATAAGAGCATCCCCCAAAATCAAGTCACAGATCTTTAAAAGAAGTATGTGAGAGATTTCAATACAGAAAACTGTAAAACACTGCTGAGTGAAATAAAAAGAGACTTAATTAAATGGAGAGTTGCACCGTATTTATGGATTGGAAAACTTGATATTCAATTCCCTATTGTTCTGATATTAATCACTACATGCTCGTTGTCAAGATGAAAAGCAGTCAAAATAAAATCACAACAAGCCATTTTGTAAAAATTCATATCCTGACTCCAAAATGCATATGAAAGTACAGTGAACCTAGAGTAGGAAACATGATCATGAAGAGCAATCAGAGGACAGATATTACTTCGAGACTTCAAGACATGCTCTGAAATGCCAGTAATTAAAATAGGGTAATATTGGCATAAAAATTAACAGAGAACACAGACTAGAATTCATGGAGAGGACAGGAAAGTCCGAAGGTTTGGGTGTACAGTACAAATTATAGGTATTATACTGTATGGGAGATCACTGATTTGCCACAAATTCAATGAAGAAACAAGTCAATTATACACTTATTGAATACCTGCTATGTATAATATGGAGTAAATGTATAAGGAAGTTAAATAAGTCACAGTCCCTGACCTCAAGGAATTCATATTTTGGATATATTTTAAATTATCTATGACATGATAGAGTAATATAACAAGGCGTGTAGAAGATAGACTAGTTTTATCTAAAGAGAACCTGGAAGACATAAGAGAGATAATTTTGAAATGATGAATAAAATTTTATCAACAGAGAAACTTATCTCCTATATGAGTACAAGCAAATAGAAATCAAGTTTGTTATTACCTGGTGTTGGTCCTGAATAATATTCATTTTAGGAGTATGTGTTTAGAAAATGTGATTTAGAAATCAAACACTTAAGTATGTGAATAATAAAAATACATACTGGCAAGACTAGGCACCTCAATTTGCTAAAATTAAAATATGAAGTTTACTATAATATTCATTATAGAAAATAAATTTCATTTAAAAAACTTCTTGCTCTTTTTCATTCAGACTTGAACTTGATATGTCCTGATCATGTTCATATTACCTTTTGGGGAAGTATGATGTTAGATGACTCAACCAGAAAAGAGTAACAGATGGCATCAGTGGTATTGAAAGCTATTGCCAAAGTCATAAATTGTATACCAGCAAGATGTGGAAGGTAGAGTAATGAGTCATTACTCTGTTGTTTAAAAGTCCCCAGACGCTGGTTTGAAATGAGTTTGCCAGGGCACATGGGTGGCTCAGTGGGTTAAAGCCTCTGCCTTTGGCTCAGGTCATGATCTCAGGGTCCTGGGATCAAGCCCCACATTGGCCTCTCTGCTCAGCAGGGAGCCTGCTTCCCCCTCTCTCTGCCTGCCTCTCTGCCTACTTATGATCTCTGTCTGTCAAATAAATAAATAAAATCTTAAAAAAAA
Source organism: Taxidea taxus jeffersonii (assembly GCA_003697995.1). Lineage (NCBI taxonomy): Eukaryota > Metazoa > Chordata > Mammalia > Carnivora > Mustelidae > Taxidea > Taxidea taxus. Next base: position 205,985 of record ML105042.1, on the reverse strand, counting down.
ATGAAATGAGTTTGCCTAAGTAGTCCCAGTGAAAATTGAATTTCCCAGTGAATTTTTACCAATACAGTCTCCTTATTTCTAAGAAACAATAAACCCAACACATTTTATTCAGCATATCCTGAGGCCAAATTTTCTTTGATGAATGCAAAAAAAAAAAAAAAGAGCATCATGTATCCTTAAGGATTCAGGATTCAAAAGAACCTATTTTAACCATGATTCCTTATCTGTAAAATAGAGAAACCTAACTCTATTACTCCTAAGGTCATATAGTTTCCAAATTTCTTCCAACCCTAGCCTTACTTTCAATCTGTTTATATTTCCGTAAAAGAGAGAGAGAGAGAGAGAGAATAGCACAAATCAATTTTTAATCAGGTATGTAGGATAATATAGGGTATTAGAAGAGGAGAAGATCATTTTATTTAAGGTAGACATGGACTGAAGTTTAGACTCCAGGCAAGTCATAGAAACAGAAATGAGCTTGGATGTGAAAGGAGAGAGCAAAACTGTCTCCATTCTATGGAGGATACATGTTAAAAATATTCTGAGAATTTCATTTAAATAACATAGAGTCATTAAGAAACGATTTTTTAGGAGTGCCTGAGTGGCTCAGTGGGTTAAGCATCTGCCTTCAGCTCAGGTCATGATCCCAGGGTTCTGGGATCGAGCCCCGCGTTGGGCTCCCTGCTCAGCTGGAAATCTCCTTCTCCCTCTCCTGCTCCCCTTGCTTGTGCACTCTCTCTCTGTCAAATAAATAAGCAAAATCTTTAGAAAAAAGAAAATAAAAGACTTTTTAGATATAGTTCTATGAAATTAGGCATAAAACTACAATGATGAATTCCTGAGAAAGAATGTGTCATCCAGAAAATTGTGTTTGAGGAACCAAACACGCTAGAACTTATTTATCTACTAGTTGCTTGTCTCTTCCCTTAAAGGTTTATATATTTTGAGAAAGAAAGAGAGAGCAAGCAGGGGGAGGGGCAGAGGAAATGGGGGAGAGAGAGAGAATACCAAGCAGACTCCATGCTGAGCACAGAGCCTGATGTGGGGCTTGATTTCATGACCCATGAGATCATGACCTGAGCAGAAACCACGAGTCAGACTGAACAAACTGAGCCACCTAGGTACCCTTTCTGCTCTTAAACATCTCCCCAATTCCCCAGCCCATCCCCAGCCACTGGTAACCATTATTCTACTCTTTTGTTATTATGAGTTCAGCTTCTGAACATTCTACATATAAATACAAATATCATACAGTATTTATCTTTTTTTCTGTCTGACTTATCTTACTTAACATAAGGCTTTCAAGGGCTATCAATGTCACAAATGGCAGGATTTCCTTCCTTCTCATTGCTAAATTATATTCAACAGTATACACATACCAGAGTTGATTGATTTTAGTCAACAATACTGCATTATAAACTTTAAAGTTGCTAAGAGATTAGATCTTAATTATTTTCACCACAAAGAAGAAATAGTTATGTAATATGATAGAGGTATTAGGTAACTCTACAGTGGTAATTATATTGCAATTTATAAATGTAACAAATCAACACATTGTACACTTTAGACTTAGACAATGTTATATGTCAAATATACTTCAATAAAAATAATAAAGAAGTAAATTTAATTTTTAAAAAATAGCCCTAGGATCCCTAGGTGGGACAGTCAGTTAAGCACCCCACTTTCAGGTTTGGCTCAGGTCATGATCTTGGGGTCCTGGGATGGAGCCTTGTGTCAGAATCCACACACTCAGTGTGAAGTCTGCATGAGATTCATGCTCTCTTTCTCCCTCTGCCCCTCCCACTCATTCTCTCTCTTTCTCCCTCTCTAAGGAAATAAATAAATAAATCTTTAATAATTTTTTAAAAGATAGCCCTTTAATATTGTGGGCTCCAAGGATAAGTAAATGCACTAACTGTGAGCTTTTTGCCCTAGGCTTGGGCTAGCAAGTTCTAAGACCATGTGGGGACAGTGCAGAATTAAAAGAATTGTCACAGGAGAAAATGAGCAGAGTGTAATGATATATTTTACATACTAAGGGAAAATGCAGAAAAGAAAAGGACATTTTATAAAGGGAGATAAAAATCAAGCAAGGGCAAATTTGTTACATTTAAAATGACTGCAGATTATCCCAGTGGAGGTGTCCTGTAAATCAGATTGGAAATTAATGAAATAAAGTTTAAAACTGTAGATAGCAAAGGCAGACAAGAAGGAGTTCAGCTCTCATCTGGGCCATTCTAGCTGTGTGTCCTTGGACAACTTTTATTAGAAACATACCTGAGTTACAGTGAAGACTGAAGATATTTACTGGTGAGGAAACAGTGTGAGACCAACAAAGGAGATCAGGAAAGTGAGCTGGCAGGTGAGGCAGGGGTATGGGTCCAATAAGTGAAATTTTAAGGATGTTCAGGAAATGAAAACACAAGAAGCAAATACATAAGATAGATGAGTTAAAAATTTAGGAGTGTATAGACTAGAGGGAAGAGTGAAAATGGTACAATGAAATTGAGGAGAGTAAGAACCTGCTCAACAGCTAAAATACTATCATGAGCATTTCAATAGATTTTGGGAGAAGAGACTATATAATTCTTGGTTAAAATGTAGTGAATGATAGAGAAATGGAAAATAAGCCAGCAGTGTTCATATTAGGAGGTCAGGTCAATAGCATAAGCTTAGAATCTTGGAAATCACAAGTATTTAAAAGCCACCTAACATTTTCACTGTGGTCACATTGCTTGTATCATCATTATATTCTAGATTTAAGAAAGTTGACGTTACTTCAAATTTGCTTTAATTTACAACACATGGTATATACAATAATCATAAAACTTTGTCCTAAAGTAGACAAAAGGATAAAGAAAACACAGTTTTCTCATGCTTTCTCTCTCTTTTTTAAAGATTTTATTTATTTATTTTAGAGATAGAGAATTCGGGGGGGGTGGAAGGAGAGGAAGAAGTCGTCTCCCCACTGAGCAGATAGCCCGACAAGGGGCTTGACCCCAGAACCCTGACATCATGACCCAAGGCGAAGGCAGACGCTTAACCACCTGCTTACTTTATCTCTTGTATAGTACTAATGGCAGTTGATTTTGTGAATTGCTGCTGTTCATGGTTGACAAATCAGAGGACCTGGATTTGAAATCTGCTTCTGCAATCTTCCAGATGCATGAGCCTGAAAACTCAATGCAATGTTTCCATTTTCTCATCTATAGAATGAGAGTAACAACACTGCTTACTTTATAGATTGTCCTGAACATCCTATGAGCAAGCTAATACATTTTGAAGATTTAGAAATGTATGTTGCACATAATAAGATCTCAATCAATGTTAGTTATTATTGTCAGATAATTTATTTTTTGTGGTAATCTCTGTCTTCTGGCTTTTCTCAATATGACTTATTTAAAATTTTGAGTCCATGTATTATAGAAAAACACTTGTTTGTAGATGTGCAAATTATTCTCTGGAATTTAAGTCACTGGATTGGTTTTTCTGAATTTCAGCTAAAATACGCCTTCATATACCATAATAACCATTATATGTCCTATAATTTTGAATCATATTAGTCATAATGATAATGTTAGTCTGTGGCTAGGTGCTTCCCAAGATAAATTAATTCTCCACTGCCTCTACTTCCTTCTGTCACTAGCTCCAGGGGTAGCCATAACTGACTAGGCAAACCTATCCTTTATACAGCTCATACATTAGCTCTCCAAAATGCTAGAAAAACCAACAAAGGGGAATCAAACTCTTCCTCAATGAAGGAAAGAAGTTATGTACTGGGCAACATATAGAAATGTCCATTAGAACTTTCTCACATGGAGTTAATTTTGTTGAAGATACACAGAAAAGGAATTTTGACTTAAGTGAAATGGACTTTGTCAGAGACCAATGGGACCATGAGAATGTACACCCTCCTGGGAATCTGTGGAAATCTGGAACAGGACTTTGTAGACATCCAAGTAACAGAATCGAGGCTTCGGAGTAATTCCCTCGATAGCAAGTTGCAGAGAGTGCCTCATTTATATTAGGTATGCACATAGACATAAGAAACAGGGTTTCACAACAAGACGGAATCTGTAAGGTGTGAGAAAAGGGTAACTTTATTCATTTGCATATCCTCCTATGGGGATCTGTCCTTTGTATGAATTTTGTGATTTCCATTGCTTTCCCATTAACTCTCAAGTAACAAAGTATTTTGTCCAGTCTAATAGCAAATCTTTCTACTCATAGCCAGTATGAAATATGAAATTTACTCAGTTTAGACCTACTTTGAAGGAAAAGTGAAGGAAACCTGTTATGGGGGAAAGGATTAGGGAGGGTTTCTTTCCTACTTCTTCACTCTATCTCCTTCCCGTCAGTAGCTACTGACATAGGTCCATCTAGCATAAGAGCAGACAGAGGATGGAGAAAGAAAAATCATAAACTAAGTCTTACCTTCTGAGTTATATCTCAGAGTAGTGCCAATCTGGGTGTAACAGATTTCCGGTCTTGGTTCTTTCACACAAGGGATATCTTTGTAGGTCCCTTAGGGATATTTATCCTCAACCATGTGCATCTGATCCCTTTGATGCCTTCTCTTTTGGACCCCTGAGAACCCCAACAGAGGTGGTTTCACTCCTTTAAAAAAGGCCTGGGTCAGGCAAGGTCTTTTCCAAGACAACGTATAGCTGGTTCTCTTTTATGAGATCTGCATATGACTCACTTCCCTGCACTCTAAACCTAACAAGTTGGACTTTTCTAGGTATGAATCAGGTACCAAACCCATGTCCCACAAGCTACAGATACCTGTTTCTTCGCTAGGTTTCCTTAAAACAAATCGTGAAGTGGGGCTGAGAACATTTAATTGATTGAGGAAGACTCTCAGAAGAAAGGGAGTAAAAGCAAAGCAGGATAGTGTAAGAAAAGACATAATCATAACTGAAGTTTCATTTCAGCTGATCCCATGAAAACCTCTGGAGCAAGAACAGAATTGTTACTGATGTAAAGCAAAAAAGTTACCCACATTCCCTTTGTACCAGTTATTGTCAGCTGCAGGCAGCCTCAGCTAGAGGCTTAGCCTTACATGGCCAGTTAGGGGGCCCTGGGCAGGATGCTAACAGTACCTACTTCACTCATCAAGGTTTTACTAAGTTTCTGTCATTAGACTCAAAGTTGTGGGAAAGCACTCTCCTCCTCTCTCCCCATGTGGAGGGGCTAAGAATCAACAATACACTACTTTCCAAAGAAATTCATATTCTTGCCCTCCTGAATGTCTTAATGAATCTCTAGTCTTCCCTTGGAGTAGCCTTGAGGTGGCTGATGAGTCAGTACTTATAGAATTCATTTCACACCTGTTAGCGTGGTTCACTTTAATATTCAGGCACCTTTGCCATGAGATCTAGAATTCTTGTAATCTGTTGTATTGTTCTTGGCTTTCACTGAAACTGAAAAAAGAGGTAAACTTACATTTATCCTCCTTTTAAGACCAACCTCCCAGAAATAAGGGTGGTAAAATCTGCTGTACACGGCATTAGGGTGGCAAAGGGGAGCATAGATAATGGGCTGTGGCCCAAGAAATTCTGGATGTTTCCAAAAGACCTCCTCTGTTACATAAACCAGAGAGACTTTTGTTCCAATATTGATGTCTGCATCCTTTGGATATTTCTGGAGTTAGGTAGAGCAGTGAAATTTGGTTAGAATTAACTCAGCTCATTCTGTAAAAATTAAAGATTTTCTTCTGAAAGACATCATTTCTTTGTGCTTTCTGTGGCAACCGAGCTGAACTCCTTTCTCTTCTCAGGGCCAGGTGACCATGACATTATGATCTTAGCATGGTCACAGGCATAGTCAGCACTCAATAATCCACATTTGGCACAGAAGAATTTCTTCTTGTCCTACCCCTGCCTTCTCTGAACAACCTCTCTGACCATAACAGCATAAAAAATCTTGCTTAAAATTTTCTTTACAGTTGATGATTAGGAATGACAAAGGATGTGTTTGCACCATGCAGCTCAGTAACCCTCAGGAATCTTTGTGCCAGGCTTAGTACTAGAACCGACCATGGCTTGCTATGGAAGAGAGACACTGGCCTTTTTGTAAGAAAGTCACTTAAGGCAATTTCCACTTTAAAGGCAGCTATTGAAGAATAATTTGCTGATGCATTTTTAACAACATTAATTTATTTTCACCTCTTTAGTTTTTTGCTATTAGTGGCCAATAGCTAATGCATTTCAGAACAGTCCCAGTTTCTGAAACACATATATTGGTTTTTGATGAAAATATGACAGGCAGAAAGATTGCCTGAACACTGAAATCACTCATAACTGAGTAGTTAGATTTCTCTGGAAAGTGGAACATAATTTGTTGAAAATGTGGATAAGTAAAATCAAATTTGCAACTAGAAGATGGATAAGTTCTGAAGATCTAACACATAGCAATGTGATTGGAGTCACCAATATTTTAATACATATTTCAAAGTTGCTAAGAGACTAGATCTTAAATGTTCTCAACACAAAAAAGAAATAATAATTACAGGACATGATAGAGGTATTAGCTAATGCTATCTATGGCTGTAATCACATTGCAATATATCAATTCATTAAATCAACATTTTGAACACCTTGAGCTCACATATGTATAGGTCAATTATATCTCAATTATATATAATCAAATATTTATACATAATATATTATAATATATATTCAAAGAATCATTGCCAAGCTGAAATTCTCAAACTTGTATATGTTATTTCATTCACCAGTAAAAAGGTTTTCTTGAAAATTATTAACTTTTATACTTTTAGATTTTTTCAGTTCTTAAGTGAGTGAATAGTATAGGCAATCTGGAATTGAAATCCCCATGTAATTGCACAGATGTAAAGTTAAGAGAGAAATTACTATCCTAAAAGGATTTCTAATTAAAAACTAGCTGAGAGGGAAATGTCTTCCTCGAGTTTTCTTTTTGTTTTATAAGGTGAGCAAAGAGCCATTTTCACAACTGTTCCTTTATTTCAGAACATACAAGAAAATTATAGAAGCAGGATATTGGCAATGAATATCATGTCATAAAGAGCAGCTGGAAAGGAGAGCATATATAGCAACAGAATAAACTTTTTGTGAAGGAATTTAACCAAGCTACATATTGTCTTCCAGTTAATAGTAATAAAATAAACATATCATCTTTTTCTTATTGCTAAGAATATTGTTGAGGAGAGCACTGAAAAGTATAGGTACTAAAGAGAGTTTATAATTAAAGTTTCATTATAATAAATGAATTGTATCACACAAGTTAAAAACTACCTTCACCAAAACTTACACCTAGTTTTTAGACTCTTCATTGAGTCTAAATTTATGTTTAAAATCTTTGAATTAGCACTGAGATAGAACTCCAAGACTGATGCCATAACAGGCTATGGTGATTGAAGTTAAACTATAGATATTCATGTAACCTTTCCTTTTTTTAAAAAAAGATATTCATGTAAACTTTCTAGTTTTCATTGGCTTTTCAGTAGGCAAGATAAAATACAGAGTTTTTAAAATACCAGATCTCAGTTAACAGGCCAAGCAAAGGACAAGGAGTGATAAGCAAGAAATTTAGAATTGGGTCAATGGTTTGTATCTTGTTTTCTGAAGGAGGATGACCCCTCCCTGGTAAAAATGATAGATAATTCCTAACACACAGCAAGTATGCAAGGGGCTATGAGGGCCTATGAGTGGGGGTAGCATGGTGGAAGAGAAAAGTGTGCCAACAGGCTATAAATAAAGAATTGTTAAGAGTTTTTTCTTGATCAGAAGCTCAAGTACTGACAGGTACAGCAAAAAGGCCACGTACCTAGACCACAAACAGGGAACATGTTCGTGGTGAGAGGCAAAGGAAAGTGGACAAACTTGGGACTCAAGACCTTTAAAGACACTAATCAAATCATTTGTAGAATCGGCTGCATTTGTCTTCCTACTGAATATGGGACAGATTATCTTTGCTCTAAAAATGATCAGTGTCTGCTTGAGAGGAAGAAAATGAGCTTGAGCCAATTATGAGACAAGAATAAGACCACAAAAAAGGATAAAAATAAAGGAAGTCATACCACCAACAACAAAAATAATTGCTTAGGAGCAAAATAAAATTAGAACCAATAAGAGAACATGACATGTGATAAAGAGAAGGAACTACATGTCACTGGAGATTTAAATAACAGAGGGACCTCTATCCTGATCTTACTATGTCAGACTTGATCTCTGAAAGAGGCACCCACAAAATAAAAAGAAAGACTCACAGGAAGAAATCTGGCCCCAGCCTTTGGAGTCATACATGTGGTGATGGTTACTGACATGATTTACAGCCAAGGAAAGTCTGTTTCTACCTGGAGGTGCTAGAGCAACACTGTCCAAAATAAATGTATTGAAAGATACAAATGCAATTTGAATTTTTCTAATAGCCACATTAAAAAGAAAAAAAGCAAAACTAATTTTCATAAAACAATTTATTTAACCCAGTCAGTCTAAAATGATTCCATTTCAATATGTATTCAATAAAAAATTATTCAAGATATTTTTAAAAACTGAGTATTTTATAATTTCAGGGCATTTCACTTAGGACCAGCCCCTTCTCAAGGGCTCAAGAGCTACATGTGGCTAATAGCTACCATATGAGACTGTTCTTTCATAGAGTGTGAATTTAAAATATGGCAGTAAGCCAAACACGTCTTGTAAGGCTGGGTAATGATTTCCTAAGTTTGAGCTTCTCATTCCCAACTCATTCTTCCTCTTCAGCAACCTCACTCAATCAAATATTTTCTCTCTCACATTTATATACAACCATCTCCCCTGTGCTGCTCTTCCTTCTTGGGCTAGAAAAGTACCCCCTCTCTCTCATGGTTAAATGCAAAGCAAACATTTAAATTTTTCATTCCCCTCTCTTTGGTTTCCTCCAAGCAAGAATGTTCATCCTTTCCATTTCCTCAAATCTCATTTATGTCTCAGTCCTGAATGGGGGCACTGCCCAAAGCACGGTCTTCAGCCTCAAAGAATACCATAGAAGAGGTTCTCCTAGTGGTTGTTACTCATACAATTGAAATTTTCCTTCTGTCCACAACAACTTCACAGTAACAACTTGCTTCAGTACATAAGAATTGACACATTTTAGTCTTTTCTTGCCTTACTTGTAGCAGCACCTGCCCTCTTCTCTGGGTTTCCCTAAATCAACATGACTTGGTCAAAGTCCTCCCTCTCTTGCCATTTCTTCTTGATCTCTTTTCAGGCTTACAGTTTTGGATTCATCCTTCACATGTAGTGTTTCTTAGGGCCCATATTTACCCCTCTCCTGTTCTCACATTGAAAACTTGTATGAACCCTTTATTCACTCGCATGTCATCATCCAGGAACTATTCTTTCAAATCTGTATCTTTACCCGAGGTTTCAGTTCCTGAGCAACAAACCATTCTTAATTTACATCTTTGCATAGATATCCCTCAGGGATTTCAAAGTTGATTTGTCTAAAACACAGTCTATCTTCTCCATCAGTAATTCCTGAATTCTCTCTATAATCAAGAGCACGCCTCCTCAGTCACTAGAATCACTCACTTATCACCACTATTGTTTCTTAAAGCTCCTTTAACTCCAGTTATTTGACCATAGTGCCCTAGTATTTTACTGACTGTATTTCCATTCCTCTTGTTGCTACTTTATTTTGACCACTGTAAAAGAAACACAATGGAAGGAGCATCTAGCTTTGAAATGTTTCCTAACCTTGGTGGATATCAGTTCCTTCATATCATGCACGTGAAAAATACATAAAATAATGTAAAATGGATATTCAATATTCCCCTACTAAAAATTCCTCAAAGAACTCTCTAGTCTTCACAATAAATACAAATCCTATAGCATGGCCCACAAAGTGCTTCTGATCTGGTTTCCAGTTTCATAGTTTTTACTTTAAAATTATTTCTTTGTTAAAACAAACTAACTTTTTTTTTAGAAGCATCCATGTGTCTCTATCATCTTGACCCCTCTCGTTGGACATGTTTCATTGCAGTAATGCCTACCTGATGGCTGCCTAATAACTTTTATCTATTTATCTATTTCTAGACTTTGCTAAAATATGAACTCCTACAAGATTCTTAATACCACTCATACCCTCAGTTTTTACATATTTAATCATAACACTCAGTTAATAGAATTATATGTTCAATTATTTGTCTTAGAGGCCTTATCCTAATGGTTACCAAGCCTCTCCAACATATAGACTTGAAATACAAGAAAAAGTGAATGAATGAATGCCTTAAGGTAAACATTTTGTCTGTGACAAGAGTTTGGGAATTAGAACTGAAATAACACTAAAAGTGAGGAAGGAATGAGAAGGAAAACAGATGGTTATATTTATGGTATGAAAAAATAGGATTTTGGTTTCTTAACCAAGATATATTACAGTACACTGATGAGCAGACTCCTGGCAAGTATCTAAGAGGTTCTCTGGAGAACTAAAAGTACATATTTGACAAGTACATATGAAGAGAAGTTCAAACCAAAGTTTAAAGAAAAGACTGACTTGGGGATATTTGAGAAAACAGTAAAAACCAACAGGCTAATTGCTATTGTTGGCAAAGCCATATAATAATTATCTGGAGAAAATAGTAGGCATAATGTTACTTATATAGTAGGCATAATGTTACATAATAAATTGATTAAGTTTTAAATTAATTCTTGGTATTTCATTTGGAGGTTCTAGTCATTCATCAACTTAGACTAGACTTAGAAATTTTTATTAAAACAAGAGAGGATTAGTATAGATAATCTGAAAATATAATTCTCCAAATATAAAAGAACATAGATTTGTAAGCACCAATAAATATCAAAACATCACACAATGTATAAAAAATTTATAATGTAGAGAGAAGATGGACATAAAGAGCAGAAATGTTGTTGAGTCTACTGAAGAAATTTGGGAAATACAGACAGAGGGACCTCTATCCCTCTTTTTTGAGTAGAGTCTAGAAAGATGGTGAGATTCCAAAATTTTATTGTTTGCATAGTTGAAGAATAAAAGATATATACTTGAGAGTCTAAGAATGTGGGTTTAGGTCAGTATCATAAAGGACCTGTCTTATGAGCAAGACTCATCGAAGACTGAAATATTTTCTTCTTTCAGAGTGGCAATGCCCCAGAGATCTAGGGCATTTGAAGGCCACTTGCAGTTGAGATGAAGAAGATGTAACATTGACATTCAAGGACCAAACCCCCCAAAGAAATATAAGGGTATCTTTTTTTTTTTTAAAGATTTTATTTATTTATTTGACAGAGAGAGATCACAAGTAGGCAGAGAGGCAGGCAGAGAGAGGAAGGGAAGCAGGCTCTCCGCTGAGCAGAGAGGCCCAATGCGGGGCTCGATCCCAGGACCCTGAGACCATGACCCAAGCCGAAGGCAGAGGCTTTAATCCACTGAGCCACCCAGGCGCCCCAAGTTATCTTTGAGCATCAGCGTGGGCTGCCCAACTCTCAGAGCTTTTGCAATATTTATGCCCCTCAGAACATGGAGAAACCAGTGACAATGCTGAACTGATTGAGATAGTATCTGCCACTTGGCACAATGAGTGTTTGTGGTAGAAATCTAGTTCAGTTAAAGAAAAATAAAGGAACTTATATTTCTTGCCCACCAGAGAAAAACAGTTATGTCATATGTCAATGAGAGTCTTTTAACAATGGCATGACTTCTTTATTGGCATACTAACCTCTGCTGTTGGGGCCTGGAAGACAACCAATATGCAGTGCTACAGAAACAGGTCATCATCTGACAAGAGAACAGGCCACATGCTTTGTGGTCCTCTGTGATGATGGCATCAATCTTCACAGTATTATCAGAGCTTCAGTGCATTGAAGTAGCGACAGGTAGTCTGAATGGGAAAGTAAAAGGGTGTCAAAACAGCAAGGGTGGGACACCTGGGTGGCTCAGTTGGTTAAGCAGCTGCCTTCGGCTCCGGTCATGATCCCAGCGTCCTGGGATCGAGTCCCACATCGGGCTCCTTGCTCGGCAGGGAGCCTGCTTCTCCCTCTGCCTACCACTCTGTCTGCCTGTGCTCACTCTCTCTCTCTCTCTCTCTATAACAAATAAATAAATAAAATCTTAAAAAAAAAAAAAAACAGCAAGGGTTTTAACCTGCATCTTAACAAAATTTTAACCATAAAAGGACTCGAAGAAGTATGTGGCAACACTTACAAGCTTATCAAGTGTTGTCTGAATTGTTGTGCCTTTTATGCTTTGTTGAAGCCTTTATCCGACTCTGAGACTAATCGATGATAAGATGTTGCCAAGGATAATACTGACTGTCACACATCGGCAGTAATAAGATTTGAAATTATATGAACGCTTCTTGTAGGGAAAATAATGACAAGAGAAATTCAGCGTTCACATTGGAAGAAAGTTTATGAAAAGAAAAATTGTCATCCTTGCCCATGATTTTCTAACTGTGCTACAGACATGTAGGTCACAGAGTTGTAACTGAAAAGTTTATTCTTTTGCATCTTATCAGCTTTTGATAATGGATGATTAGGTGCTCACCTAATCAGAAGTTATTTAATGAGAGAGTTTCTATATGATTTTTTTTCACTTAAAAACTGTTAATTTGGTAGTTGCATCATTCTATGGGATATTTGATTTAAAAGTGTTTTAAAATTGCAGAGACATTCACAAGTAACATTCAATTATTCATAACTTTGTGTCTGTAGGCATCATTTTTCCCTCTATCCTATGGGCACTGGCTGGAATAATCATTGAAACAATTACTTTTACAATATCGAATGGCAGGCACCATTGATTGAAAATTGTTGATGTAGAACAGCATCAATGTAGGAAACCTGATATACTCAATTAAAATAATAAATAACAAAAAACACAAACAAGTATAAATAGGGATAGAAATGCTAACAATCTTCACTTATCACATTTTAGTTTATTAGAATTCCTGACCACAAAGTTGATTGTTTATATATAGTTTACTTTGGTAGATGAAAACAAAACATAATTTAAAAAATTATTGGTAAAGGTTTTTAGCCAGTCATTTGCAGAATTTAAAACCAGGACTCAGAACCTCAAGCTTGGTGTCATTGATAGAGTTATATTTCAACTGACATCAGTAATTTCTTATAAATTTGCCTACATTTGTTATTTTATGTTTTATATTAAATTATTCTTAAGTCATACACCATCATAGACACCCAATATTGCTAATGGTTGCAAATGGAAATGGCATAGTAGCTATGCAGAATTATAGAGAATTCTACAGCTACATGAAATTACATGGTAATTCCAGAAAGCTGTGTTTCAATATATTTTTACTGTAGACTTGTTATACCTTCCCCTGTGCTATGCTATACTATACCACATATGCTATATACTATGTATACTGTGCTATACTATACTATACCACATATGCTATATGCTATGTATACTGATGTATACTGTACTATATTATACTATATCATATATGCTATATAATAGGTATACTGTGCTATACTATACAATATATCCTATATACTATATATACTCTATACCACATATGCTATATACTATGTACACTGTGCTATGCTATACTAAGTATATACTGTACTAATGACACAGAATTCTATTACATACTAATGATACACTATATTCTATGAAAACACTATTTTAAGTGTTTCAGATGTATTTCATTTGATTCACACAACGCATGATATAGGTACAATCTTATTCCCATTTCACTGTATGGAAACTTTTTTTTTAAAGATTTTATTTTATTTATTTATTTGACAGAGATCACAAGTAGGCAGAGAGGCAGGCAGAGAGAGAGGAGGAGGAAGCAGGCTCCCCGATGAACAGAGAGCCCGATGCGGGGCTCGATCCCAGGAACATGGGATCATGACCTGAGCCGAAGGCAGAGGCCTTAACCCACTGAGCCACCCAGGTGCCCCTCACTGTATGGAAACTAAGCAGCAGAGAAGTTAATTAACTTGCCTGGGTTATCTAATAAGTGAGTGCTCCTGTTTCTAACTAGGACTTTGAAGTCATACATGTTAACACTTATTCTATGTCACTTCTTATAGGCTGAAGCGTACATGGTCTTTACATTTTAAAAAAGATGCAGGCTCAACCACATGGCCTTTGCCCTTTAAAAGTTATCTGTAAGGTAGGGAGGGGTCGCCCTCTCTGTAAGAGGTGATGCTGACCAGTTTGATTCTCTCTGCTTGGCTCGAAATAAAACTTTGCTTGACCTTCAACAACAAAAAAAAAGATGCTGAAAAAAAAAAAAGATGCTAAATATATTGGCTAATTGAATTTAAATAAATATTTTTTAAATATGCTGAAATAAGACTTTCCCTTATCGCACTTTTGGCTGAATCCCCAAAACCAAGAATATTTATTTAATGCCTGAACATTCTAGAAAGAAAACAGTGTACTATCCTTAGAGAATTCATTTAGCAATAACCACTAAAATTCAGGTTGATGACCTCTAAGCTATTACTGACCTTGAAGATAATTAGAGAAAGACTTGAATATTGAATATGAAAATAAGATTTCTTTAGAATGAGGAGTTCTTTTAGAATGTAGTGTCTTTCCCTTTCCTACTCCATAGTATGGTGTGGTTACTTCCCTCAATGTAATCTTGGGATAGCAATAGTTTTTGTTTTGTTTTGTTTTGTTTTTTGCCACCACAAAATTTAGTGGCTTAAAATAAGTATTCATTACAATCAAAATGATACATCACATCAATAAGAGAAAACCTAGGAACTATATGATCATTTTGATACACACAGAAAAAACATTTGACAAAGTACAACATCCATTCATGATAAAAACCCTCAACAAAGTAGGTTTAGAGGCAACATACCTCAACGTAATAAAGGCCACATATGAAAGAGCCACAGCTAACATCATCCTCAATGCAGAAAACCTGAGAGCCTTTCCCCTAAGATCAGGAAAAAGACAAGGATGTCCACTTTCACCATTTTTTATTCAACATAGTACTGGAAGTCCTAGCCATGGCAATCAGACAATAAAAAGAAATAAAAAGTCATCTAAATTGGTAAGAAAGAAGTAAAATTTTCACAATTTGCAGATGACATGATAATATATATAGAAAACCCAAAAGACTCCACCAAAAACTTGCTAGAACTAATAAATTCAGTAAGTTGCAGAATATAAAAATCCATGTACGGAAAACTGTTGCATTTCTAAAAACTAAAAGTGAAGTAGTAGAAATATTAAAAAACCAGTCCCATTTACAATTGCACGAGATACCTTGGAATAAACCTAACCAAGGAGGTAAAAACTCCTATACTCTGAAAACTATAAAATACTGATAAAAGAAATTGAAGGTGACATAAAGAAATGGAAAGACATACCATGCTCATGGGTTGGAAGAACAAATATTACTAAAATGTCTATGCTACCCAAAGCAATCTACACATTTAATGCAATACCTATCAAAATACCAATAGCATTTTTCAAGGAACTAGAACATGCAATCCTAAAATTCATATGGAGCCACAACGGTCCCGAATAGTCAAAGCAACCTTAGAAAAGACAAGCAAAACAGGAGGTATCACAATTCTGGACTTCAAGTTATATTACAAAGCTGTAGTCATCAAAACAGTATAGCACTGGCACAAAAATAAACACATAGGGGCGCCTGGGTGGCTCACTGGGTTAAAGCCTCTGCCTTTGGCTCAGGTCATGATCCCAGGATCCTGGGATCGAGCCCCGCGTCGGGCTCTCTACTCAGCAGGGAGCCTGTTTCCCTTCCTCTCTCTCTCTCTCTCTGCCTGCCTCTCTGCCTACTTGTGATCTCTGTCTGTCAAATAAATAAATAAAAATCTAAAATAAATAAATAAATAAATAAACACATAGAACAATCGAACAGAATAGAAATCAAGAAATAAACCCCCAATTATGTGTCGAACTAATGTTCAACGGAGCAGAACAGAACATGCAATGAAAAAAAGATGGTCTCTTCAACAAACGATCTCTTTCTCAATGTTGGGATAACTGGATAGCAACATGCAAAAAAAATGAAACTGGGCCACTTTCTTACACCAGACAAACAAAAAATTAAAAGTATATTAAAAAATCTAAATGTGCGACCTGAAACCATACATATCCTAGAGAAGAGCACAGGCAATTCCTCTGATATCAGCCCTAAGAACGTTTTTTCTAGATATGTTCCCTGAGGTAAGGGAAACCAACGCTAAAATATACTACTAGGACTACATCAAGATAAAAAGCTTCTACACAGCAAAGGAAACAATCAACAAAACTAAAAGGCAACCTAGTTTCTTCAAATAGTTAAAAATAGAATCACCCTGCAAACCAGTAATTGCACAACTGGGTATTTACCCATAGAATACAAAACACTAAACCAAAGGGACAAATGCACCCCTATGTTTAGGGCAGCATTATTTACAATAGCAAAGATATGGAAGCAGCCCAAGTGTCCATCAGTTGATAAATGGATGAAGAAGATGTGGCATATATATATATATTATATATATACATATATACACACATATATATGTATATACATGTACATATATACATACTATATATATACACCATATATATGTATATACACGTACATATATAGTCTATACACATACATATATATAGTCTATATACTATATACTATATAGTCTATGTACTATATACATATGTACACATATATAGACTATATATGTATGTGTATATACATATATATACAGTGTGTATATATATAGTATGCATATATATATAATGAAGTTTTACTAAATTTTACTAAACCATGAAAAAGAATGAAATTTTGCCATTTGCAAAAACATGGATAGAGCTACAGAGTATAATGCTAAGTGAAATAAGTCAGTCAATGAAAGACAAATAATACATGATTTCACTCATGTGGAATTTAAGAAACAAAACAACTGAGCAAAGGGGAAAAAAGAGTGAGGCAAACCAAGAAACAGACAACTGTAGAGAACAAACTGATGGTTACCAGATGGAGGTACGTGGGTGGGGGGTGGGCAAAACAGATGATGGGAATTAAGGAGTGAACTTATCATGATAAGCAACAGGTGATTAAAATAAATAGATTATTGATAAAAGAAACAAATAAACAAAAACAACCACTGATTTAGCTCATAGTTCTGCTGTTCAACTATTAAGCTGCACTCAAGTGGGCCGTCTCCTGGTCTTGGCTGGGCTCATGCTTTTGCATGCAGCTGTCTGGTCAGAGGCAGATGACTGATTTATCTTAAGTGAGACTTCATCTGAGATGGCTCATTTAGGTTCCACATGGCCGCTCATCAGCAGGTCAGCCCATCCTTACACACATGGCAAAGGGGGAAAGGGGTCCCAAGTGGGAGAGTACAAATGTGAAAAGTCTTGAGTCAGAGCCTTGGGACAAGCCTGACATTGCTTTTACCAACTCAGCTTAAGTCTGCAATTAAGAGTGGAAAAGTGGACTCTACCCCTTGATGAGAGGAGCCACAGTCACATTGCAAGGATGTGAGTACAGAAATAAATGGAGAACTGGGGCATTTTGCACTTTATCATACTAAGTGAAGCATACTCTGAGAGAAGTTCCTGAAAAGTTTGTCCTATATTTTTTTGAAATTTTGTTAATTCAGAGCCCTGGCATATGACTTAGAGATGACAAGATTAAAATCAAGGCTATAGGAAGAGAAAGAGGGCTATAGAGGAAGAAAGCTGTATGATATGTGTGGGAGAAATATCCATGTTTCCTGAGGGATCTGTGTGAACCCTGCAGAGTTAGGCTGAGTTAACTGAAATGTCTCTTTCCAAAAGACCTCCTTCAGGCAAGTCTGTCGTGGAGCAGATTCCTGGAAAATAGGAACAGAGAGGAAAATATAAGTAGTGATAGCAGAAGTTTTTAGCCCCACTGGAAAACTATAGTTGGAGGAACCTAATACTTGGATCTTGAAAGAGTTAACAATCAAACAAATAAAATCCCCAATATAGACTATGAGCCTTGATATCTGTCACCTACAGAACATACCAGATCACATTTCCAGCAACCAAGCAACATTTTTCTGACTCTTCTGTATCTTTTGTCCCTTAGCTTCAATCCTTGGATCTGAAGCAGTGAAATGATTGAAGACGAGGAATAGAATAGATGAGCAAAGGTAAGTATCAAAGAAAACAGTGACATCAGTGAGCAGCTATATGACACTCTGCATCCAGAATATGACCGTTTCTTAACACCGCTCCCACCACTGCCCTGCTCCAGGCCTCCATGAACAGTTATGGATTATTGCATGAACTCCTTCCCTGCTTGTATCCTTGTCTATTATTGTCTATTCTCAACATAACCAAGGTGACTCTTTTTTGAAACTAAATCAAATCATATATTCCTCTGCTCAGAGCTTGTTTCTTTCCCCCTGAAAATCAAAACCAAGCAATGACCTACAGGCCTGGAATAGACATGAGGGTGTACTACTAAGATCTTCCTTCAGAAAATAAATAGGCATCCAGGTGCTCAGAAGACAGTTAGATGGTGGCTTCTAGTTGTAGCATCCTACTGTCCACTGCAGCATTTGTGGACCCAGCATAGAGAGGTTCCTAGACCCACCTATTCTGGCCAATGTAAGATTTCTCTTCTAAGAAGTCTTTGCTCTGAGCCATTGGTTTGGCTGAGACTATAACAAATAGGAATCACAATTAAGACGGTCCCTACCAAATTCTTTCTTTCCCTCTTATGTTCCACAGATAATAAAAATGGAAGACAAAAAACAAAAAGACTACAGAGTCAAAAGACTTGGATTCAAATCTCGTCAGAGATGACTATCTGGGTGATCTAAACTGAATCAACTCCTCTCTGACAGATTTCACATCTCTTAAATGGAGATATTCACACTTCATCCATAGAGGTTTTGTGTGACCCTGATTTACTCAAAGTAAGTAAATGTAAAAGTGATCTGGAAACTATAAAAATTACTATGTGGTTGTAATTGGAATCCAAAAAGAAGTATTGATATTTCCATGATTATTCCCTGACAAACATTTTGGCTAATTCAAATCCAAAGCATGACAATTCACTAAAAATTATACAGTCAGTATATAGAAAGGAAAAAGTGATAGAAATAGAGTCTCCCTTAGTAGAATTCCGTTTTCCTCCTATATCACCCTCTTCATCCCTTGTAAGTGACCTCTGTCTGTCTTAAAGATGACAATGGAAAATGAAGGGGAAAAAATCTCATGCCCTTAGAAGGAATCCACTGAAAACTCATTCAACCAGAACTTTTGAAGGGCACAAGATATATATATTTTTTCCCAGAAGGTTAAGAATCTAAAGACAATTGATCAGTGATGTGTTATTTGGAAGACAATAGTAAGGGAAATGAGTTTCCGCAAGCACACAACTCATCACGGCTATTTCCAAGATGTTTTAATTGAAGGTAAACTCCAAATTAAAGTAGGACCTGTATGGGTTGAAGGTGAATAGAGACTTTGATAAGTTTGAAGGGTGGCTATAACTCTTTTTTCTTACTCATGCTTTGAAGATTGAATAGCTCTAAGTTGATGATAAAGTAGTATGAAAAAGAACAAAGTAAAAAGAAATGACTACATTAGTTTGCAGCAATCTATTTTTGGCTCTTCTGTTACCTTAGTAATAATCTTGAAAGGTGTTTAAATCCTGTTCTTTGCCAAACACAATTTTCTACTCATTATAAAACAGATAGATTATTTCACACATGAATACTTTTAATTGTCTGACATTTTACTAATGTTCACATTCCTAAACCCAAGTCTAGACGATGAAATGGCAAAGAGATGGAGAGAAAAAAAGATCATCGCTTGATGTCAGCTGATTCAACTAGTCAGAGTCTATATGATTGACTGATCTTTTCCTGAAATAACCAGTTGTTAAGAGACACAACTAATACAAGTCCACATAATTAACCCACTGTGATGAATTACCTGACTTATCTGGCACCAAGCCATTTTTAAAATAAGAGCCGCTTCATCATTAACATTACCACGATAGTGGGGAGGCCTAACAGCACATTTACCAGTCCTGGAAAACAACTGAATATTTAGACCAAAAACTTTGAGCACACTATTTAAGATAACTTATTTGAACAAAACAAATGATGTCAAGGATCCACAAGTATCAACCCTAATAAGGACAAATAACAGAAAGTCATGAATGCTCAATATAATTTTAGGGGAGCTTTTATGAATATTTGTTCAATGATAGTCATCAATGTTTCTCCTCAGAAGAACAGAGTTTATATCCTTCAATAGACCTGCTTGAATGAACTTATGCAGTATTTTGATTTGATTTATTTTCCTAGTCCTAAGAGCAAATGAGGGAGATCTATTAGAGCATGCAGTAAAGTTCCCACCACTTCACTCTCTGAGATTTATCTCAAGTCCCGCTTCATCTAGAAGTCATTCCTATTCACTTCAGTCAATTGGAGACCTCCTACTACATAGTCAACATGACTATCTACATTCAGGATAAATGCATTGTGAAATAAATTGCCTGCCTCCAGAGGAAATCTATAACTTGGGCCTCAACAATGTGGCAGAGTACAAGAATAGGAAACTTTGAAAGGGCATCTAACTCTGCGGTGGAGAGAACAAGATAAGAAAGATAGTCAAAAAGAAATGATAGTAGTGATGTATAACTAAAAGCAAGTTGGTATCCAAGTGGAAGGGAAGGATAGAAGAAGGGAGGTGATTTACATTGTGTGCTACCCTATTCTTGATTTACAGCTCTCCCTTCTTTGGATTTCTGCTGTTTCCCTTAAATTGACACAGTTTTTGCTTCCCAGTGTTTTAAAATTCTTCCATGTTCTTTCCCAAAACATATTGTCAATTTTATATTTTTCCATCACTCTTACCCAGTGCCCAGCATGGAGCTGGGCACAGAGAACGTTCTCAATAATCAATGCATTAAATGAAAATGGAAATTTCAGAATGGGAACATTTTTAAAGATCTTATAAGATCACCTTTAAATGACACTATGAAGATACATTGAATTCTGTCTTAACACAGATTTATCCCAGTAGCTATTTTTTTTAAGATTTTATTCATTTATTTGACAGACAGAGATCACAGGTAGGCAGAGAGGCAGGCATAGAGAGGAGGAAACAGACCCCCCACTGAGCAGAGAGCCCAACGTGGGGCTTGAGCCCAACATGGGGCTTGGTCCCAGGACCCTGGGATCACAAAGGTAGAGGTTTTAACCCACTGAGCCACCTAGGCGCCCCTATCTGGATAGCTATTTGACTGAGTTCTCCATTTCCTGTCCTTTCTTGTGGTCACTACAGAAGGTGGATTTTGTGGATACCGACAGAATTGAATCCATGAGGCTAATTTCCTAAATAAAGTTTAACAGAAGGCAGTGCTAAACTGCCTTTGCTTCCTCCTCACAAAGGGAAAGGGCAACATGGCTTAGAGATGAAACTGACCATTTTTCACCCCAAAATTATTCTATCATTCCATGTTGAATGCAATGATTCAATTTTATGAAAAGTTATTTATAGAAACTTTTAAGATAAAGGGTGCTGCTGAGGTATCCTAGCATCAATCTTGTTTTTTTTCTGGCATAAATCCTAAAACTGGAAAAACTGATTTAAAAAATAGACATTCTTCAGATTTGATTTCTGACTTTTTTTGAAAATCTGACATTCAGCCTTTTTCAAAGCAAATACAATAATAAAATAATGTGCTCACTAAGAATATATTCCTTTTAAAATGGTTGTTTTTATAATTTGAAGAAGGAAATGATTTTAAACAGAGAATCCAGTGCTTATGGCTTTAAATTAGAATAACCATTTAAAATGAGAGGTGGCCACATTAGCAGTTTTCAGAATTATGCTAAAGCATGAGACCATGTTGTAGTTCTAAAAAGACAGGAATCACTGACTTCAGTGGCATGCAAATTGGCTTACCATTAAGGTATTGCCATAAATAACATTCATTTCTCTGAAACTCATAATTAGGTCAAGTATACCATTATAATTCACCTTGAGGTTGGTTAAGAAAGTATAACTTTAGAGAAAAAATTAACATAGGAAGCTACTCATGGAGCTAAAAATGGAAGAAAAATTCCTTACTTTTATATTGAAAATAAATGTAGCCACCTGTTATGAGAAATTCTCTTTTTCCAAGCAGTCTCCTCAGGGCCAGATTCACCATTGGTAAAATCAGGTCACCTTTAGCTTTTCAGAGTTTTAAACTTCTAAGAGTAATGAATCTATGCCCTTTCTCATAATATGACTTTGTATTAAGATCCCAACTTGGTTAATAATGAAGGGAAAGAAGCACATAGGGAGTCCCTTCCTATACTTCTCTCTCTCTCTCTTTTCTTCCTTGCTCTGAGGCTCTGCCAACATGTGCTTGATGACTCTTCCTGGAAGAGCAGCCTTAGAACCTGTTCTCTAATTATTCGAATGGTGAAGACCACATTGGCAGAGCAGACTCTGAATCTACTTCCTGAGCAGTTGACATGACTGCATATGACAGGACTGCCTTACTCACCAGTCACAGAGAAGCAAAAACAGAGCATGCAAGAATAATAGAGCTGCTTTGAGAAGACCATCCATCCATATCTAGGTGGTACTTATGGAATTGATTTCTGTGCATAAGGCATGGCAGCCCAGCCCACTTATATAATGAGGTCCAGTGACTAGACCAGCAATTTATTCTTCCTTGGCAGAAAAGCTGTAAAGGTAGGTGAACAGAGAGATAGACAAACAAAAGAAGGACAAACAGGTATGTGTCCTACCTAGTATTCAAATGTTAGTTTAATTCAGCATTTCCCAATACGTGCTCTACATATAATAGATGCATTTTTTTATTGTTTCCAGTTAGGCTTTATAAAGTACATCATTAGTTTTTGATATAGTGTTCAGTGATTCATTAGTTGTGTATAACACCCATTGCTCATTACAACACATGCCCTCCTTAATACCCATTAACCTGTTATCCCATGCCCCCCTTCCCCTCTGAAACCCTGTTTGTTTCCTGGGGTCCATAGTGTTTCATGGTTCATCTCCTCTGATTCCCCCCCGTCAGTTTTTCCTCCCTTCTTTTATGGTCTTCTGAGCTATTCCTGATGTTCCACATGTGAGTGAAACCATATGATAATTGTCTTTCTCTGCTTGACTTATTTCACTTAGCATAATCCCCTCCAGTTCCATCCATGTTGATGCAAATGGTGAGTATTCATCCCTTCTGATGGCTGAATAATATTCTGTAGTATATATATGTACCACATCTTTATCCATTCATCTTAGGAAGGGCATCTCATCTCCTTCCACAATTTGGCTATGGACACTGCTGCTATAAATACCAGGATGCATGTGCCCTTTTCTTTTCACTACATCTGTATCTTTGGGGTAAATACCTAGTAGTGCAATTTCTGGGTCATAGGGTAGCTCTATTTTTAACATCCTGAGGAACCTCCATACTGTTTTCCAGAGTGGCTATACTAACTTGCATTCCCACCAACAGTGTAAGAGTTCCCCTTTCTCCACATATGTTTCTGATAATATTAATCAATGGATTTTTAAAATTTCAGTTGAATTGTGATTCTCAGTGATTCTTAATATGTTAAATCAATGGTTCTCAAGATTGCAGAAGGGTAGATATTAGGTAACACAATAAAGCCACTGGTCATTTTTGACTCTCAATTTAAATAGTTTGTTGTTATTATTGCTGTTGTTTTTCCAAAATAAGACAACAGTCTTGAGAACTATGTCAGGCCAACCTGCTACAGTAGTTTACTATAAAAAGTAGTTAAAGAGAATGTCAAATGTGAAGTTGCATCCCGTACAAACAGAAACAAAAGGCTTTGAGCAGAAAAAGGGAGAGAAGTAATGTCAACACATAGCTTTGATTGAGCAGCTCCCTGTGCCAGGTACTTTTCAACCACTTAATACACACTATCTAGTCATTCTTTAAAACTTTCTGCTTTTATCATCTTTCTGCATATATGGAAATGTGGAAATAAGAGGGTTTAATTGACTTGTCCAAGTTGACACAGCTTTAAGTGGTACAGAGTAGATTCAAACTCTAGAATGGTATGTCCAGAGCTGATACTTTTGAAACTACACTTTACCTACCTCTGTTATTCTACAAGGAGTTCAGTTTTCTTCACTTTAAACAATCTCATCCCTTCAGAGTCAAGAAGTAGGAAATGGGGTGTGAAGGGAAGGTATGCCAGAGACGTCAAACAAAGTCTAAGAAGAAGCTGTCAAAAGCTGTTGAGATCATCTGGTTCGTGTTTGGAAATTTGGAAGAAGATCACCTGAAACAAGTGCACCTGTGCATTTGTGGGCAGCCACAGCGCTGTGTAAATGTAGTCCTTGATATTTAGACATAGAGAGGGCTTGTGTTGTGCTTTTCTGTGGTGTGAAATCAGTCCAGGAATTCCTGTTTGTGCTGGAGGGGAAGAGAAGGACAGCTGGGTTGAGAATTCAGAAGAAAGACATAAGAATATTCTGACATGAGGGTTGGGAAACCAAATCTTGCTGAGACCCAGAGATCTGTAATGTCAGTGAAAACCAAAGTGAGCCCAAGTCATCAAGGATTTTGACCATGCCAGTAGGACAGACTATGCATAGACACACCAGTGCAGATGCCAACAGTAAATTCTAGAAGATAATTCAGTGGACAAGCTTCCAACAAGGCAGTCAAGACAACTACTCAAGACCACTTAGGCATCATGAGCAACAATAAATTCCCACTTGATTCCAGGTTCATCTAGGATTGCAACTAGAGTCTCTGAGCTTGTGACTACCAAAAAGAGTCTATGTTGTCCAGAAATTGCTTTAAAGTAGAAAGTTCTAAATATAATATAGCAAATTGGCACTTTTGAATTTATTTCTCATCCTTACCCCATCACATCCTACTACCCAGCAAAGCACAGAGATTACAGTGGTGATTAAAACAGCTTTTTTTTTTTAAAGAAAAGAAGATGGAGAAAATTTTTGTATACCCCAATTTATAGAGTGTTCAATTACAAGCAACAGTTACACAGAACACAAGTTCTATGTGAGGTTAATAAATACTATTCAAAATATTTCCTTGCTATGTAAGACTGGGAATATGGCTTTAAAAATTAGAGTTTTTTATGGTACACAAATTCTCAGAAACTTAAGTCAGGGTCATTAGCATTGGGAGTCTATGAGAACAGATTATATATGCCAAGTTTTGAAACTTGTTTCTAAACATTCTGACATGTTAAATTTTCCATATTAAATTTTCCATTTAATATAATTAGTATTTCGTAAAACACTCTTTGGGAAACAATGGTTTGGCTCAATATAAGGGATCTCTGTGATTATTACATATAAAGTCAGGAGATCCAGATCCAGGATAAGTATAGTCACACACACACACACACACACACACACACACACACACAGGAGACAGAGAGTAAGAGAGAGATCTAAATCTCTTGGGATGTATCATAAAATTACATACTAATATTTTAGTGAAAATTACCAGAGTTGGCAATCTTATTCCACTAAATTTGCATTATATAGCTATTTTGTGCTGCAGAGTAAAATAGTGAGGTTGTATTTTCCACTTAGTAAATTGTGTCATGCATGATATCTGAGGACTATTGGCTATAGTAAGATGGTCTAAATTCTGTGTTAACATTAGTTGAGAAAAGCTAAGTAAGTTTTCCTCCCTGCCTGCTCAAGCTCAATGTTCACTTTAGCACAGAGAATAAGAGGCTGTGGTATTCTTTTCCTGGTGTAGATAATCATTTATTAATTTATATTAAAGTTTTGTCTGAGTAACATATTTCCTAGAAATATCTAGATCACCAAAGTAAGAGCAATTGCCAAAACCCACATATTTTGATTCTCTGTTTTTTTTAAATCTGACTTAATTGTAACAGAAAAACTTTAAGTTATATAAAATAATGAACATTTTGCTTTATTGGACCCCTCTTGGAATACTTTTGAGGTTGTTCTATTTTGCCTGATCAATTGTCAGGGATATCACTTCTAACTCCCAAGACAGGTGTTGTAACACAATGGTTAGAAAAATCTACAGCACATGATAATCAGTTATTCTGAAATGATCTTAATGTTGTATCAACACAAATAAGCTGTTTAAATTCATGTTTTAGCAGCATCTGTTGCTGGCAGATTTAACACCTGATTGTCAGATCAGGATTTCTAAATCCTTTCATCCAGAAAATACTAAAAGAATAGCTAAAACATGTGATGAATCTTTATCTTTAGAGTTCAGGATTAATTTGGAGAAGTCATAATTTTTCTCCCTTTTTTAGCTTGTCTCTGAAATGAAGCAGAAGCACATTCTGGTTACTTTCAGTCAGGGAGCGATATTAAAAGTAAACATAGAGAAACAAGGAAAATAACACACCCTAGAAACAAGTATTACTGCTGGGGGGAATTAACAGTTTCCCCAGGTGTCCAAGAGCAGCTGTGGTCTCCTGGTTGAAAAATGTGACTATTAAAGATGCATGACTATGCCTCTTGATTCTAATGCTTACCCAGTACATCTGTTAGCATATGCATCACTCCCAAACACAGGTGCTCTTTCTATCTCACAGTCATGCTCCCTAGAGAGAGACTGACAGTTGGGCAGTTTTCCTATATTAAGCCATGGCATAATTTTTGTGAGCCCATGACTGTTTACATATGGCTGCTTATAGGCACAAATCTATTCCTGCTTTAAGCAACCACTATCACGAAGGGAGGGTCCCATCATTTAGCTTTCCCTGAAAATATGGGAGTTTTAGGCATTGTGAACCTAGTAAGTCCCCTTTCAATGCTTCTCAAGAACTAACTATGAAGGATCTATTCCCAACAGATACGTAGCCTACCACAGTCTCATGGGTGCCAATAAAATATAAGAGATTCCTGAGTAAGAGATAATGGACAGCTTATTATTTACAGTAGTAGCAGTAGCCAGAGCATCATCATTTTGTACCACTTTGCCAAGCCACAATTCCCAGAGAGCACCAGGAAGAGGGCAAGGTGATACATGCAGGAGAGGAATCTCAAGCTTAGGGAGCCTGAATCTCTTGTAAGCTTGCCTGAACTTTTCCCCAGAAGGAGACATGATCTTTATTATACTTGCTATTGTTTAAATGTATGTCCTCCCCCAATTCATATGTCAAAAATCCTAGTGTCCAACATGATGATATCAAGAGATGGGGCTTTTGGGAGACACTTAGGTCAGGAGGGTAGAGGCCATTATAAGAGACACCCCACAGAGATCACTCACTCCTTTCACCACGTGAGGATACAATGAGAAGACTGTGGCATACAAGAGGGCTATCACCAGACCTCAACAACACCCTGGTCTTGGACTTCTAGCCTCCAGAACTTTGAGAAATATATTTCTGTTGTTCATAAGCCACTATGTCTGTAGTATTTTGTTGTAACAGCCTGAACAGACTGAGAAAACGGTGAAGAGCAAACAAAGATGAACTTTGCTCCAAAGAGTAGTATCTTTGTCTTCCAAGGTTGTTCCCTAGACAAACATCTCTGAAGGACGGTTCAGCAAAAAAGTCAAGCAGTGCCTTTACTTGCAAGACACACAGAAACACAAGAGAATTGTCTCCCAGAAGACTCCAGCTCAAAAACTGCTCAGCATGATTTTTTTTAAAGATTTTATTTGTTTATTTGACAGACAGAAATCACAAGTAGGCAGAGAGGCAGGCACAGAGAGAGGGAGAGGCAGGCTCCCTGCCGAGCAGAGAGCCCAATGTGGGGCTCGATCCCAGGACCATGGGATCATGACCTGAGCCGAAGACAGAGGCTTTAACCCACTGAGCCACCCAAGCGCCCCTCAGCATGATTTATATGAAGAGATATAATTAGCTCTTTTCTGGCTAAACCATGAAGAATGCAGATGAAAAGAAAAAGAAGGTTCCTACTGTGCCAGAAACCCTTAAGAAGAGGTGAAGGGATTTCACAGAGTTGAAGATCAAGTGTCTGAGAAAGAAATTTGTTTGAAAGATGCTTCAAAAGGCAAGGAGGGAGCTTATCTATGAAAAAGCTCAGCGTTACCACAAGGAACAGAACTAAGACTCAAATAAGGAGGATAGCAAGAAAAGCTGGCAACTGCTACATACCTCCAGAATCTAAATTAGCATTTGTCTTCATGATCAGAGGTATCAATGGTGTGAACCCAAAGATTCAAAAAGTGTTGCAGCTTCTTTGCCTTCACCAGATCTTCAATGAAAGCTCTGTTAAGCTCAACAAGACTTTAGTGAACATGCTAAAGATTGTGGAACCATATATAACATGGGGAGACCCAAACCTGAAGTCAGTGAATGAATTGATCTACAAGGGTTGTTATGGCAAAATCAACTAGAAGTGAATTGCCCTGACAGACAACACATTGATTGCCCAACCTCTTGGTAAATATGGCATCATCTGCATGGAGGATCTGATTCACAAGATCTATACTGTTAGAAAACGTTTCAAAGAAGCAAATAACTGGGGCACCTGGGTGGCTCAGTGGGTTAAAGCCTCTGCCTTCAGCTCAGGTCATGATCCCAGGGTCCTGGGATCAAGCCCCACATTGGACTCTCTGCTCAGCAGGGAGCCTGCCTCCCCCTCTCTCTGCCTGCCTCTCTGACTACTTGTGATCTCTATCTGTCAAATAAATAAAAAATAAATAAATAAAATCTTTAAAAAAAAAGAGAGAAGCAAATAACTTTTTATGGTCCTTCAAATTATCTTCTCCATGAGGGGAAATGAAGAAAAAGACCACCCATTTTGTAGAAGGTGGAGATGCTGGCAACAGGGAAGACTAATAGACTTTTAGAAGGATGAATTAAGGTATCCACCATGATTATTTTTGTAATCTGGTCAGTAATAAAGAACTACTCTCAAATGGAAAAAAAGACATAATTAAACAAAATAATATTGCAAACATGAAATATTTGAGTTGCACGTGAAAATTGAAAACATCAAGTGTGAACTCTTATCATTCATAGTCACCTCTTCCCATTCCAAGATCTCTACCAGATTCTGCCTTAAACTCATTGCTTCATCTTAGTGGCTTTATGATAAAACATTGAGAATATTGACAAATATCTTTCAAACAGCCAGGATCTCCATAGACATAAAGCATTTCCTGTCCATCTTAGCACCATAATTTCTTCTTCTTTTTTTTTTTTGTTTTTGTAAAATACAAGGAGATATGAACAAAAGTTTTCCTGTTCTCAAAAACAGAGAACTCACTACAAGATCTCACTGACCCAACTATCAGCTACTATTTTCCTTCTAGTTAAGCCTGTTTTCATGGCTAACAACGGATATCTGAGGGAAAATAAATTAACTTCTAGAAAGTGGCAGAGTATCATCAGGGTGTTTTTGTTTTCATTTTATTGTTTTTGTTGCTGGTGGTGGTGGTTTGTTTTGTTTGCTTTGTTTTGATTTTTCTTACATAAACATGTATATCATATATTTCTGATTGCAAAACAGTAGTTGATTATGACAGAGACTCTATGCCTCTCAGATGCCTACTTTTCTTTTCTTTCATTGTAATTATAGCCAACTAATTCAGACAATAATATAATCATTCACAAGAATATATTACTTGATGGCTCTTATCTAGATATAGCCATGAAACTAAGGTCTGCCAAAATTGACAATGTTGTAAACAGATGTTTTGGAAGTAAAGTGGGGATGAGTCCATGAAGGTTCAAGCTGATTCTTCATGGACCTGTGCTCTTTTGTCTTTTTCCTCTGCTTCATTACTGCAGAATGCAGTAATTTTTAAGCATTACTGCTTATAATTTGGAAGCAATGGAGCTATAGACGTACCTGCTAAGGACTACAGGCCAGGTTAGAAGCATCCTGAGTCCCCAAAGCCTTCCTGAAAACATTATCCAAGCCTCCATACCTTCTATCTCAAAATTTCTAATACATGAGACCAAAACAAACAAACAAACAAACATCCCTACTGTGTTTAAGCCATTATGTTTTTTTGCTTGGGTGGGGGGGGCAACAACAAGACAGAAGAAAGAGAAATTAAGGAGTCAATCCCATTTACAATTACACCCAAAACCATAAGATACCTAGGAATAAACCTAACCAAAGAGGCAAAGAATCTATACTCAGAGAACTATAAAGTACTCATGAAAGAAATTGAGGAAGACACAAAGAAATGGAAACACGTTCCATGCTCATGGATTGGAAGAACAAATATTGTGAAAATGTCTATGCTACCTAAAGCTATCTACACATTTAATGCAATGCCTATCAAAATCCCATCCAATTTTTTCAAAGAAATGGAACAAATAATCCTAAAATTTATATGGAACCAGAAAAGACCTTGAATAGCCAAAGGAATATTGAAAAAGAAAGCCAAAGTTGGTGGCATCACAATTCCCGACTTCAAGCTCTACTACAAAGCTGTCATCATTAAGACAGTATGGTACTGGCACAAAAATAGACACATAGATCAATGGAACAGAATAGAGAGCCCAGAAATAGACCCTCAACTCTATGGTCAATAATCTTTGACAAAGCAGAAAAGAATATCCAATGGAAAAGACAGCCTCTTCAGCAAATGGTGTTGGGAAAATTGGACAGCCACATGCAGAAAAATGAAATTGGACCATTTCCTTACAGCACACACGAAAATAGACTCAAAGTGGATGAAGGACCTCAACGTGAGAAAGGAATCCATCAAAATCCTTGAGGAGAACACAGGCAGCAACCTCTTCGACCTCAGCCACAGCAACTTCTTCCTAGGAACAACGCCAAAGGCAAGGGAATCAAGGGCAAAAATGAACTATTGGGACTTCATCAAGATCAAAAGCTTTTGTACAGCAAAGGAAACAGTCAACAAAACCAAAAGACAACTGACAGAGTGGGAAAAGATATTTGCAAACGACATATCAGATAAAGGGCTAGTATCCAAAATCTACAAAGAGCTTAGCAAACTCAACACCCAAAGAACAAATAATCCAATCAAGAAATGGGCAGAGGACATGAAGAGACATTTCTGCAAAGAAGACATCCAGATGGCCAACGGACACATGAAAAAGTGCTCCACATCACTGGGCATCAGGGAAATACAAATCAAAACCACAATGAGATACCACCTCACACCAGTCAGAATGGCTAAAATGAACAAGTCAGGAAATGACAGATGCTGGCGAGGATGTGGAGAAAGGGGAACCCTCCTACACTGTTGGTGGGAATGCAAGCTGGTGCAACCACTCTGGAAAACAGCATGGAGGTTCCTCAAAAAATTGAAAATAGAGCTACCTTATGACCCAGCAATTGCACTACTGGGTATTTACCCTAAAGATACAAACGTAGTGATCCAAAGGGGCGCGTGTACCCGAATGTTTATAGCAGGGATGTCCACAATAGCCAAGTTATGGAAAGAACCTAGATGTCCATCAACAGATGAATGGATAAAGAAGAAGTGGTATATATATACAATGGAATACTATGCAGCCATCAAAAGAAATGAAATCTTACCATTTGCGACGACATGGATGGAACTAGAGTGTATTATGCTTAGCGAAATAAGTCAACTGGAGAAAGACAACTATCACATGATCTCCCTGATATGAGGAAGTGGAGATGCAATGGGGGTGGGCGTTAAGGTGGTAGGAAAAGTAAAAATGAAACAAGATGGGATCGGGAGGGAGACAAACCAAAAGAGACTCTTAATGTCATAAAACAAACTGAGGGGGGTGGGGGGAAGAGGGGTTGGGAGAGGGTGGTGGGGTTACATTATATGTTTAAATAAAGCTTAAATAAAAAAAAAATACAAGAAAAACAAAGCCATCTCATATTATTGTTTTAGCGGCAAAATTTATCCAGATTATCAACATGGTAGAAATAGTAAATCTAAACCACCTCTAGTATGAGAAAACAAGCATTTTGTATTTAGAATTTTACCTCAAAAATTTATTGCTAGCTTCCTTTTTAAACATAACACATTCTTGGCTTTAGAAATTAAGAATCTAATTTCTACTGTTGATGTCTTCAGTAAGGTCCATGAGTTAGAAATATTACACTTGAAATTTTCACTAGGTCTCAGGGTTTTGGTGGTGTATCTGATGCCTTTCATTCATGTCTACCTTATTATTCATATAATGCAGACACATAATACATTCAAATGGTGCAAAGTATATGAAATGAAAAGCTCCCTTCTTTTTCATTAAGTCCCTTCATTAAGCCCTTTTTCTTTTTTATCAAACTACAAATGATAAACAACTTTTATTTATTGTTCCTAAAATGTCATCATGTCTCCAAAATGAATACATGAATACAATGAGCATCTATTTTATACAAAGAACTATTTTTAAATCCTAGAAATTCAGCAGTGAACAAAGCAATTATTCTGACATCTTGGAATTTATTTTTTTCATAAGAAACTTAGAAAGGAAGAAATAAAGAAAAAGGCAAATGTTTAATATGACATCATGTGGTATGGTACTTACATGAAGAAAAAGAAGACAAGGAGTGATGGTAGAAAGCAACTTGAGTGAAGGAGTTGGAGTATTTAATATAGGGTGGTGAGGGACAATTTGTCTGGTAAGGTGTCATTTGAGAAAGTATATAAAAATAAGATGTAATCTAATAAGTATGTAACAACTGTTTTTTTTTTCACTTAATACTGTAATTTGAAGATACTTCCATTTGCTTTGTATATTCATTTTCTTTTTTTTTTTTAAGATTTTATTTATTTATTTGGCAGACAGAGATCAAAGTAGGCAGAGAGGTACAAGTAGGCAGAGAGGTAGGCAGAGAGAGAAAGAGAGGAGGAATCAGGCTCTGCTGAACAGAGAACCTGATGCAGGGCTTGATCCCAGGACCCTGAGATCATACCCTGAGCTGAAGGCAGAGGCTTAACCCACTGAGCCACCCAGGTGCCCCTGTATATTCATTTTCAACATATCACACTTTATCATTTCATCAGATAAAGCCCAATATTTCAGACATTCCTAAATTTAATGAGTGGCATGAAACATAAGATTAGAAAAAAATTTATATCATCTAGTCTAATTTCCTTATTTTAAGAGTAAAAATACTGAAACACAGATATGTTCAATGACTTTGCTGAGGACGTATAGGTGAATTCTGTAGGATGAGTCTCATATGGGGCTCTTGGCATAATTTCACACAGTATTAGCACATTCAAAACAACAAAAAAAAATTAACTCAGATCTCTCAACTCCAAAATACCAACTTTTTGTTTAAGTTTTAAGTAATACAGTTCAGGGGTGCCTGAGTGACTCAGTCAGTTAGGCATCTGCCCAGTTCAGGTCATGATTCCAGAGTCCTGGGATCCAGACTTGCACCTGGCTCTCTGCTCATCAGGGAGTCTTCTTCTCCCTCTGTCTGCTGCTCCCAATGCTTGTGTGTGCCCTCTTTCTCTCCCCCTCTCTCTCATTTTATCTCAAATAAATAAATACATTTAAAAAAAATAATACAGTTCATTATCATTTGGAGTGCCTATTCAAAGTTAGGTTTGACATTATCTTTATTCAAACATGAATGATCTGATAACTAAGTTATGAAATTAAATGCAAACTCCATCAAGACTAGATCTCAGGGGGGAGGAGTCAAGATGGCGGAGAAGTAGCAGGCTGAGACGACATCAGGCAGCAGGAGATCAGCTAGATAGCCTATCAAACAATTCCGAACACCTACGAATCCAACAGGAGATCAAAGAGAAGAAGAACAACAATTCTAGAAACAGAAAATCAACCACTTTCTAAAAGGTAGGACCAGCAGAGAAGTGAATCCCATGCGACTGGAAGATAGACCCCGGGGGGAGGGGCCGGCTCCCGGCAAGAGGCGGAACAACGGAGCACAAAATCAGGACTTTTAAAAGTCCAATGGAGGGACATCGCTCCATGGAGGGACATCGCTCCAGAGGCTAAACTGGGGTGAAGACCTCATGGGGACAGTGTGGACTCAGGTCCCGCGGGGTCATAGAAGGATCGGGGGTGTCTGAGTGTCGCAGAGCTCACAGGTATTAGAGCGGGGAAGCCAGCTGGGGAGACAGAGCCGAGGAGTGAGCTCTCAACTAGGGGTTTCCTAGAGCCGTGGTCTGTGACATGGGCCGGTGCCCTGTGCGAGGGGTCCCCACATGATCCGGGGAGACTCCGACCTGGGAGAGCTCAGGGATCTATGGGGTTCGGAGATGCCAGGTGTGACTCTGCCAGAGACAGAGACACTTGGTCACAGGCTGGGTGACCTCAGAGCGCAGCCAGAAGCCAGTGAGATGGGACTGATTACGCAAGATTTTCTCCAAGCGCGGCTGGATGCTGGGGAGACGGGAGTGATTAAGTGCTTTTCTCTGAAGGCGCACTGAAGACTGGGGCCCCTAACTCTCAGCTCCTCTGAGCCAGAGATTGGGAGGCCACCATTTTCATTCCTGTCCTCCAGAACTCTATGGAAAGCCTTCACGGAACAAAAGCTCCTGAAAGCGAACCTGAGAGGATTACTTAGCCCAGGCCCTGGTAAGGGCAGTGCAATTCCACCTGGGGCAGAGACACTTGAAAATCACTATAACAGGCCCCTCCCCCAGAAGATCAACAAGAAATCCAGCCAAGACCAAGTTCACTTAACAAGGAGAACAGCGGATTCTTACCTGGACAAAATGACAAGGCGGAAAAACTCACCACAAAAAAAAGAAGAGGAGGCAGGACCAAAGGCTAGGGATCTAATCAATACAGACATTGGTAATATGTCAGATCTGGAATTCAGGACGACGATTCTCAAGGTTCTAGCCGGGCTCAAAAAAGGCATGGAAGATATTAGAGAAACCCTGTCAGGAGAAATAAAAGCCCTTTCTGAAGAAATAAAAGAACTAAAATCTAATCAAGTTGAAATTTAAAAAGCTATTAATGAGGTGCAATAAAAAATGGAGGCTCTTACTGCTAGGATAAATGAGGCAGAAGAAAGAATTAGTGATATAGAAGACCAAATGACAGAGAATAAAGAAGCTGAGCAAAAGAGGAACAAACAACTACTGGACCACGAGGGGAGAATTTGAGAGATAAGTGATACCATAAGGTGAAACAACAGAATAATTGGGATTCCAGAAGAAGAAGAAAGAGAGAGAGGAGCAGAAGGTATACTGGAGAGAATTATTATAGAGAATTTCCCTAATATAGCAAAGGGAACAAGCATCAAAATGGAGGAGGTGCAGAGAGCGCCCCTCAAAATCAATAGGAATAGGTCCACACCCCACCATCTAATAGTAAAATTTACAATTCTTAGCGACAAAGAGAAAATCCTGAAAGCAGCACAGGACAAGAAGTCTGTAACATACAATGGTAAAAATATTAGAATGGCAGCAGACTTATCCACAGAGACCTGGCAGGCCAGAAAGAACTGGCATGATATATTCAGAGCACTAAATGAGAAAAACATGCAGCCAAGAATACTTTATCCAGCTAGGTTATCATTGAAAATAGAAGGAGAGATAAAAAGCTTCCAGGACAAACAAAAACTGAAAGAATTTGTAAACACCAAACCAGCTCTACAGGAAATATTGAAAGGGGTCCTCTAAGCAAAGAGAGACCCTAAAAGTATTATCAGAAAGGAACAGAGACAATATACAGTAACAATCACCTCACAGGTAATACAATGGCACTAAATTCATATCTCTCAATAGTTACCCTGAACGTAAATGGGCTAAGTGCCCCAATCAAAAGACACAGGCTTTCAGAATGGATAAAAAAACAAAACCCATCCATATGCTGCCTACAAGAAACTCATTTTAGATCCGAAGACACCTCCAGATTGAAAGTGAGGGGGTGGAAAACAATTTACCATGCTAATGGACATCAGAAGAAAGCTGGGGTGGCAATCCTTATATCAGATCAATTAGATTTTAAGCCAAAGACTATAATAAGAGATGAGGAAGGACACTATATCATACTCAAAGGGTCTGTCCAACAAGAAGATCTAACAATTTTAAATATCTATGCCCCTAACATGGGAGCAGCCAACTATATAAACCAATTAATAACAAAATCAAAGAAACACATTGACAAGAATACAACAATAGTAGGGGACATTAACACGCCCCTCACTGAAATGGACAGATCATCCAAGCAAAAGATTAACAAGGAAATAAAGGTCTTAAATGACACACTGGAGCAGATGGACATCACAGATATATTCAGAACATTCCATCCCAAAGCAACAGAATACACATTCTTCTCTAGTGCCCATGGAACATTCTCCAGAATAGATCACATCCTGGGGCATAAATCAGGTCTCAACCGGTATCAAAACATTGGGATCATTCCCTGCATATTTTCAGAC
The DNA here is from genome assembly GCA_003697995.1 of Taxidea taxus jeffersonii. NCBI lineage: Eukaryota > Metazoa > Chordata > Mammalia > Carnivora > Mustelidae > Taxidea > Taxidea taxus. The sequence continues at coordinate 169,730 of ML105042.1, read as the reverse complement.
CACGATGCCCTGAAGCTAGAACTCAATCACAAGAGGAAATTTGGAAAGAGCACAAATACATGGAGACTCAACAGCATGCTTCTAAAGAATGAATGGGTCAACCAGGAAATTAAAGAAGAATTGAAAAAAATCATGGAAACAAATGATAATGAAAACACAACAGTCCAAAATATGTGGGACACAACAAAGGCAGTCCTGAGAGGAAAATATATAGCGATACAAACCTTTCTCAAGAAACAGGAAAGGTCTCAAATACACAACCTAACCCTACACCTAAGGGAGCTTGAGAAAGAAAAACAAAGAAAGCCTAAACCCAGCAGGAGAAGAGAAATAATAAAGATCAAAGCAGAAACCAATGAAATAGAAACCAAAAAAACAATAGAACAAATCAACGAAACTAGGAGCTGGTTCCCTTAAAGAATTAATGAGATTGATAAACCCCTGGCCAGTCTTATCCAAAAGAAAAGAGAAAGGACCCAAATAAATAAAATCATGAATGAAAGAGGAGAGAGCACAACCAACACCAAAGAAATACAAACAATCATAAGAACATATTATGAGCAACTCTATGCCAACAAATTTGACAATCTGGAAGAAATGGATGCTTTCTTAGAGACATATAAACTGCCAAAACTGAACCAGGAAGAAATAGAAAACCTGAATAGGCCCATAACCAGTAAGGAGATTGAAACAGTCATCAAAAATCTCCCAACAAACAAAAGCCCAGGGCCAGATGGCTTCCCAGGGGAATTCTACCAAACATTTAAAGAAGAATTAATTCCTATTCTCCTGAAACTGTTCCAAAAAATCGAAATGGAAGGAAAACTTCCAAACTCATTTTATGAGGCCAGCATCACCTTGATCCCCAAACCAGACAAGGATCCCATCAAAAAAGAGAATTACAGACCAATATCCTTGATGAACACAGATGCGAAAATTCTCACCAAAATACTAGCCAATAGGATCCAACAGTACATTAAAAGGATTATTCACCACGACCATGTGGGATTTATTCCAGGGCAGCAGGGTTGGTTCAACATCCGCAAATCAATCAATGTGATACAGTACATCAACAAAAGAAAGAACAAGAACCATATGATACTCTCAATAGATGCTGAAAAAGCATTTGACAAAGTACAACATCCCTTCCTAATCAAAACTCTTCAAAGTGTAGGGATAGAAGGCACATACCTCAATATTATCAAAGCCATCTATGAAAAACCCACGGCAAGTGTCATTCTCAATGGAGAAAAACTGAGAGCTTTTCCGTTAAGGTCAGGAACACGGCAGGGATGTCCGCTATCACCACTGCTATTCAACATAGTACCAGAAGTCCTAGCCTCAGCAATCAGACAACAAAAAGAAATTAAAGGCATCCAAATTGGCAAAGAAGAAGTCAAACTATCCTTCTTTGCAGATGATATGATACTATATGTGGAAAACCCAAAAGGCTCCACTCCAAAACTGCTAGAGCTTGTACAGGAATTCAGTAAAGTGTCAGGATATAAAATCAATGCACAGAAATCAGTTGCATTTCTTTACACCAACAACAAGACAGAAGAAAGAGAAATTAAGGAGTCAATCCCATTTACATTTACACCCAAAACCATAAGATACTTAGGAATAAACCTCATCAAAGAGGCAAAGAATCTATACTCAGAGAACTATAAAGTACTCATGAAAGAAATGGAGGAAGACACAAAGAAATGGAAAAATGTTCCATGCTCATAGATTGGAAGAACAAATATTGTGAAAATGTCTATGCTACCTAAAGCTATCTACACATTTAATGTAATGCCTATCAAAATCCCATCCAATTTTTTCAAAGAAATGGAACAAATAATCCTAAAATTTATATGGAACCAGAAAAGACCTCGAATAGCCAAAGGAATATTGAAAAAGAAAGCCAAAGTTGGTGGCATCACAATTCCACACTTCAAGCTCTACTACAAAGCTGTCATCATCAAGACAGTATGGTACTGGCACAAAAACAGACACATAGATCAATGGAACAGAATAGAGAGCCCAGAAATAGACCCTCAACTCTATGGTCAACTAATCTTCGACAAAGCAGGAAAGAACATCCAATGGAAAAAAGACAGCCTCTTCAGCAAATGGTGTTGGGAAAATTGGACAGCCACATGCAGAAAAATGAAATTGGACCATTTCCTTACACCACACACGAAAATAGACTCAAAATGGATGAAGGACCTCAACGTGAGAAAGGAATCCATCAAAATCCTTGAGGAGAACACAGGCAGCAACCTCTTCGACCTCAGCCGCAGCAACTTCTTCCTAGGAACAACACCAAAGGCAAGGGAAGCAAGGGAAAAAATGAACTATTGGGACTTCATCAAGATCAAAAGCTTTTGCACAGCAAAGGAAACAGTCAACAAAACCAAAAGACAACTGACAGAATGGGAGAAGATATTTGCAAACAACATATCAGATGAAGGGCTAGTATCCAAAATCTATAAAGAGCTTAGCAAACTCAACACCCAACGAACAAATAATCCAATTAAGAAATGGGCAGAGGACATGAACAGGCATTTCTGCAAAGAAGACATCCAGATGGCCAACAGACACTTTGTGCTCCACATCACTGGGCATCAGGGAAATACAAATCAAAACCACAATGAGATACCACCTCACACCAGTCAGAATGGCTAAAATGAACAAGTCAGGAAATGACAGA
>ML105042.1:153985-167025 GCA_003697995.1 Taxidea taxus jeffersonii | reverse complement strand
TACCTTATGACCCAGCAATTGCACTACTGGGTATTTACCCTAAAGATACAAACGTAGTGATCCAAAGGGGCACGTGTACCCGAATGTTTATAGCAGCAATGTCCACAATAGCCAAGTTATGGAAAGAACCTAGATGTCCATCAACAGATGAATGGATAAAGAAGAAGTGGTATATATATACAATGGAATACTATGCAGCCATCAAAAGAAATGAAATCTTACCATTTGCGACGACATGGATGGAACTAGAGCGTATTATGCTTAGCGAAATAAGTCAACTGGAGAAAGACAACTATCACATGATCTCCCTGATATGAGGAAGTGGAGATGCAATGGGGGTGGGGGTTAAGGTGGTAGGAAAAGTAAAAATGAAACAAGATGGGATCGGGAGGTAGACAAACCAAAAGAGACTCTTAATGTCATAAAACAAACTGAAGGGGGTTGGGGAGGGAGAGGGTTTGGGAGAGGGTGGTGGGGTTACATTTTATGTTTAATAAAAAAGCTTAAAGAAAAAAAATAATAAAAATAGAAATTTAAAAAAAAAAAGACTAGATCTCAGTAGGGACTCTTGGGTAGCTCATTTGGTTAAGTGTCCAACTCTTGGTTTCCGCCTAGGTCATGATCTCGTGGTTGTGAGATTGAACCAGCTCATTGGGCTTTGTGCTCAGTGGGGAATCTGTTTCAGATTCTTTCCCCCTCTCCCTCTGCCCCTCCCCACTTGTGTGTTCTCTCTCTCTCTCTCTAAATATTAATAAATAAAATCTTAAAAAAAAAAAGAATAGATCCCAATAATGGATAGGATCCAAAAATTCAATGGGCAATGTACATTGTTTAAATATTATATTTATGGATTACGTATATACATATAGATGTGTGTATGCATATAAAAATTTATATATTATGTATATATGTACAATGTAATTCAATTCTCAAAATTTGTGTTCACATTACAGTTCCAGTAGGTTAGTTGGCTGAAATGATGTTTTAGCCATCTTAATTAATATTCCAGATAGACTGGCTGAAACATTAATCTCATTTTGGTTAAAATGACTAATTTTTCAGTCAGTGATTTAAGTTATTGATTACTAGGCTTAGATGGTTTACAAACACTTAATGATATTTTTATTGGACATGATAAAGGACCACAGAACTTTGAAACCCATAACTTTATTAAGTGAATAACTTGACATACCTTTTAGAAAACATAAAGTAGAAGAGAAAAGTGATACGATGTGACAAGATGAAGCAACATCAAAGCATAAAGAAATCTTTACATTGTACATCATTCCTCCTCTAACAGATTTTCATAAAAATTGGTGTCTAGGTTAGAATGAACATATGAAAGGCCTGGAGGTTGTCTAATGAGCAGCAACCAAGATTTCAAAAGTGCAGCAATTTGGAAGCCTGGAAAAATGTATTTAAAATTTTAAAACGAATCTGACAGCGATTGCGTTTTTTTCTCTAGCTCCTCCAAATAATCGAATGGGAGAGTAATGATGTTAGTTACTAGTGCACAAAATGAAAGTAAAAACAAGTTGATTTTTGCTCAAACATGGGTGGCCTCACCAGCAGCATGATTAACATTTCACCTGTTCTGGGAAGGCTGCAAGGACATAAAGTTGAAGTTCAACATCGATCTAGATGATTTAGGTGTTTTGCCTAAATCGAGGCTAAATAATCTAACCATTTGAGTCCATCCAGCCTCATTGTTCTCCCATGTTTTACCCTCTTAAACACATTTTCTTTCCCGGTATTTTGCCCACGGAGGTGGTAATCCCAGGAATGAAATTGCATGCTATAAATAGTTTCAAAACACAAACTGCTATTCTGAACAAAATTTAAACACAGTAGGTGTTTGTGATTTAAATTACCTGCAACAAAGGGAGTTTGTGTTGCAGCTTCTGTCAGCACCAAGCATGAAAAGAAACTGCTCACATTTCTTTCTGAGCTTTTGAAATCCAAACTTTTTTTTCTTATGGAAATGATTAATATAAAGATTATGATTGAATGAAGTGGCAGAAAAATCACAAGTCAAAATGTTAAGGTCATTTTCTAAGATAAAAATTTCTCCATGATGATGTAGAAGTTTTTTATTATCATAAAAAGCTGAAAATGTTTAAGTAAATTGGATAAAGAGAAAAAATAAATTTAGGGGATGAGAATCAGAAGTGTAATGCAAAAGGCAGAAATGGGGGCATAAAATAGCTCAGAATATATAATAAGGGAAGATAGCATGGTACATACAAAAGAACTTGTAAACTGAGTCTTTACAAATATGAACAAAAAGGGTGATCTTAAGGTTCTATGTTAAGTAATAATTCAGAGTTCTAGATCTTTTTCATTTGAAATCAAAACTTAATAAATGATGCAGAATTAATTTACTTTAAAAAGTGTACTGGGTGTCTACTATACAGAATTTCATACAGAAGTTTAGTGTGATTAATATCATAGTGAAATGTCATTAAAGGAATAAATGTGAGAAGAAGGAAGGTAAGGAAAGTAATTAAAGAGAGCTACTCTTTTAGAAATTTGCTTCATTGTGGACCATATAAGATCTTCTCTTCCAACTCCAATCCTCCAGGTTCAAATATAAATCTAAATGGTATACCTGTAGTCTCAAGAAGTTTCAAGGAATAGATCATATATAGGGAAAAAAGGTCCTTAAACAATAGGAAAAAAGTGGAATTTTGAATCCTTTTATAAAATTTGATTGATGAGCTTTACTAATATAGTAGATGTGGATATGTGGAAAGAAAGGTGAAGTATCAGCTCTATCTTGGATGAATAGAATTTAACAATTTAACCAAGATAGAGGGATTAGGGGAAGCACGATTGAGGGGATACAGCATACAGTAAATCATTAGCTTGTTTGGGGACTACTGTATTGTCAGATCCTTTTTGATATCAGATAAAGATGTCTTAGTGATGAGATATAAATTCAGGTTATCAATTTGTCAAAAGGGTTATGGCAATAGGAACTGACTAGGAAAATAAGAGAAACTAATTTCCACTGAGTGCCTTCTAAGATACAGGCAGGAGCTTGATATTTTACTTAATTGGTCTTCCTGTTTACAGGAACAGTAATGAAAGATGATTGTACAAGTCAAGATTTAATGAGATACAACTTCAAGCCCCTAACGTAGAAAAGTTGGCCAATTCCAACATTCCTAATGTGAAACAAATGGGAAAGTTCATCCATTGTTGGTGGGACAATCATTTTGGAAAACAGATTAATAACCCAAGATCCTAAAATTACTATATAAGTATAACTGTCTTCACCTGGATTGAAAAACAGTCATAATATCAATGGTTAATTTGAAGTTGCAGTCCCAGGACAAAGTGTGTGAGGGAAAATAAAATTAAGACAGGGAAAGATGAAAAGTAATACAAAGTGATGAGTTACTCCACTGGTCACTGCTTCAGAATGAGCTAAGAATGAGCAAAAGCTAATTTTTGACAACTGCATCATATGTGGTCTTGTAGGAAGATTATGAAAAGGCTCTAGAGAAGAAAACATGCACTAGAATATTCCACTGGATGCAAGAAAAAACAAGAATTTATCTATCCATTCCTTTCTGTTTCCTTTCCTTCTTTGGTCAAAGTTTGCCCCCTTAAGAAAGTCCACTCTCAATGTAAAAGTCTCACTTTTACATTGTTTCAGTGAACCCCTTGGGAAGCTGGCTTCCTTGCTCTGGGACGGTCACTTCATTCAAGTCCAGAAGTGGTAAAAAGAGCCAAAGAATTTAGGTGTGTGGCTGATCAAGACAACATATTAGGCTTGGCAGCAACTGAGGTTCATAAAATGGTGAAGACACAGATAATATTAAAGGAACTTGAAGAGGGATATAAAAAATGTCCAAAAGAATACCCTAGAAAATTACTTCCATACATGCAGTAATAAAAGACAGTTCGATATTTGTTCTTCCAAGCCATAAGTATGGAATGTTTTTCCATTTTTTTGTGTCCTCTTCAATTTCTTTCATAAATATTCTTAGTTTCCAGAATACAGATTTTTTCCTCTTTGATTAGGTTTACTCCTAGGTATCTTACAGTTTTTGATACAATTGTAAATAGGTTTAATTCTTTGAATTCTCTTTCTGCTGCTTCATTATTGGTGTGTAGAAATGCAGTCTATACATTTAATACAATCCCTATCCCCCCGAATTTTTCACAAACTAAAATAAACAATCCCAAAATTTGTACAGACCACACACACACACACAAAAAAAAACAACTAGCCAAAGCAATCTTGAAAAAGGAAAGCAAAGTGGAAGGCATCACAATTCCAGACTTTAAACTATACTACAACACTGCAGTCATCCAGACAGTATGGTACTGGCACAAAAATAAATACATAGATCAGTGTAACAGAATAGAAAACCCAGAAAATAGACCTGCAACTATATGGTGAGCTAATCTTTGACAAAACAGGAAAGAATATCCAATGAAAAAAGATGGTCTCTTCAATAAATGATGTTGGAAAAATTGGGCAGCTACATGCAGATGAAACTGGACCACTTTCTTATACCAGACACAAAATAGACTCATAATGGATGAAAGACCTAAATGTGAGACAGGAAACCATCAAAATCCTCAAGGAGAACACAGGTAGTAACCTCTTTGACCTCAGATGTAGCAACTTCTCTACAAGACATGCCTCTGGAGGCAAGGGAAACAAAAGCAAAAATGAACTATTGGTGGAACTTCCTCAAGATAAAAGGCTTTTTAAAAAATATTTTATTTATTTATAAATAAAATATATTTATATAAATATAAATATATTATATATAAATATAAATATATTATATATAAATATTAATATATAAATATAAATTTATATAAATTTAAATTTTATATAAATTTATATTTATATATTTATATTTATATTTATTTATAAATAAATGCAGTTTCATCTGCATGTAGCTGCCCAATTTTTATTTATTTGACAGGCAGAGATCACAAGTAGGCAGAGAGGCAGGCAGAGAGAGAGGAGGAAGCAGGCTCCCCCCAAGCAGAGCAGAGAGAGCAGAGAGCCCGATGCAGGGCTCGATCCCAGGACCCTGAGATCATGACCTGAGCCGAAGGCAGAGGCTTTAACCCACTGAGCCGCCCAGGCACCCTCTTACACTGTTGGCGGGAAAGCAAGCTGGTGCAGCCATTCTGGAAAAGAGTATGGAGGTTTCTCAAAAAGATAAAAATAGAGCTACCTATGACCCAGAAATTGTACTACTAGGTATTTACCCAGAGGACACAAAAATACTGATTTGAAGGGGCACATGTATGCCAATGTTTATAGCAGCATTAGCAAAAATAGCCAAATTATGGAAAGAGCCCAAGTGTTCATTGACTGATGAATGGATAAAGAAGTAGTGTGTATGTATTTATGTATATATATATGTATATATATATATACACACATATGTGTACACACATATATATATATACATATATATACACACATATATATATACATATAATGGAATATTACTCAGCCATTAAAAAGAATGAAATCTTGCCATTTGCAATGACATGGGTGGAGCTAGAGTACATCATGCTAAGTGAAATAAGTCAGAGAAATACAAATACCACATGATTTCACTCAGATGTAGAATTTAAGAGACAAAACAGATGAACATAGAGGAGGGAAAAAGAAATAAGAGAGAGGGAAGCAAAACATAAGAGACTCTTAACTATAGAGAACAAGCTATGGGCTGACGGAGGGAGGTGGGTGGGGGATGCACTAAATGTGTCATGGGTATTGAGGAGGGTACTTGTGATAGGCACTGGGTGTTATAGGTAAGCAATGTATCCCTAAATTCTACACCTGAAGCCAATTTTACCATACATGTTAAATAACTGGAATTGAAATACAAAAAAAAAAAAAATTCAAAACTGGAGGAAAAAAAGTAATATAATGTCCTTCTAAGGAGAAATAGAAACATATAGTATGGTATAGTCACATAATGGAATAAAAAACAGTTGCAAAATGATTTATAACCACAATATCAACATGGCTGAATTATAAAACAATACTGAATGAAAGAACCAAGTCAGAAATGACTATACACAATATGCCTTTATATGCCATATGCCTTTATTAATTCATTCATTCATTAATCAATGGTTAGAAGACTGTGCCATTAACTCAGCCAAGTAAACTGTGGCATTTCCTAGGACACAATTCTGAGAGTTCGTTTTTGAAGAAGTGACCATTCTTTTCTAAGCATACTCTACCTTTTATATTTTGTGAACTGGCTCTAATTTGTATATATCTAAATTTAACTCTAAACAAAGAAAGTTCTACTCATATTCAGGTATTTTATTCTAGTTAAAGAGAATGTTTTCTTCTATATGCCTTCTTTGATTACATCTTAGGAAAAACATACACATTTAGATCATCAATTTCAAGGTATTACCTGTATATCATAATCTTTATTTGGAAATTTATTCTCAAAGGTCAGGGTTCCATTTAGAGGATTAAATAACCACACTTGGAACATGGATCATCCCTTAGAGCCTGGAGATTTTACCTCCTACCTTGGTTTACAGGCTTTAAACCTCAAACCACTCTGTAGCAAAGACTTTTCCATAGTCCCACTGAATAAATCAGATAAAATCCTTTGACTCAACAATACTTCAACTTACAGAAGGAAAAATAGCCACATTAGGAGGATGAACCAATTTTTTTTCCATTATGCAAAAAAAAAAAAATGCAAAGTGCTTGCTGACAGTATTTCTTAACAATTCCAAGGGGAAGTATCTCGCTGCCATTTCCAAGGCAGAAACATATTCTTTTCATGACTGATTTAATGACCAAAATGGATTCCCAAGAGGAGAGCAGTCTCACACTGATAATGATGCACAATAGGAGAGGGACAAAAGGTGAGAACCCTTCTCACTGAAGCCTATATGTGGTTTTGGCTATCTCTTTACCTGTGAATGTATGTTTCAACAGAGGAAGTTCTGATCTTGACTCCCTTCTGCTAAGACTTTAGAAATCCAAGGTCAAAGGAACCACTTTCAGAAAAAAAAGTTCTCATACTTATACTGTTTTATGTTGAATGACATCACATATTATTATAATAACCCTGAAAACACTCTTAGTTCATATTTTTCCACACAATAAAATAATCAAAATTACTTATATATGTGAAATTGCAGATGATTGATCAAGTGTAGATTTTAGCCCAATGAAATATTTAGTGCATATTGATATTTCACAGAAGGTAACATTAAACTCGTAAAATCCAGATGGCTCAGTTGGACTTCTTAAAAACTAGTGAGCACACATTTATGATTACAAGAAACAGAACCGGTATATGTTTGATATGAAGAGGTCTTTATTTTTTTTAAAGATTTTATTTATTTATTTGTCAGAGAGAGAGAGAGAGAGTCGCAGGCAGAGGCAGAGGAAGAAGCAGGCTCCCTGCCAAGCAAGGAGCCCGATGTGGGACTCGATCCCAGGATGCTGGGATCATGACCTGAGCCGAAGGCAGCTGCTTAACCAACTGAGCCACCCAGGCGTCCCTGAAGAGGTCTTTAATACAGGAAAAGGATGTATGGTATTTTTTTAAAGATTTTATTTTATTTATTTGAGAGAGAGCACAGAGGGAGGGTGAGAGAAAGAAGCAGACTCCCCATTGAACAGGGAGCCCAATGCAGGGCCTGATCCCAGGACCCTGAAATCATGACTGAGCCAAAGGCAGACACTTAACAGACTGAACCACTCAGGGGTCCCAAGGATATATAGTCTTAACATGTAAATCAAAGTGCTTTGAGAGCTCAGTCTTCATTTTTGTCAGCTGTCTATGAATGCTTTTTTATCTCAGACTCAAGTCTCTTCACTGTAGCTGAGTTGACAACTCTTTATTTGCCTCAGTGGCTTTGTGAACAACTACTAATTTAAGGTTGCAAATATGCAATACAAATTTTAATGAGTTATTTACCAAAGAAAAATAAATATTTTTAGTATCATAGGGAAACTTAATGGTAGATTTCAGATAAGTTGATAGCTGGAAATAAGCAGGAATTAATCAATGAGGAGTAGACAAATGGACCTTCCCTGGTAGCGCGATTCATTTGTGCAAAGACACCATAGCAAGAAAAAGTTTGATGTGATCAAGAAATGGAATGTTAAAAGATCTTGTAATGGAAGTTTATTAATTAGAATAATAAACTCAAATGCTCTAATAAATAACACAAAGTAACAACTTAACCAAATGAAAGCTTTTTCATTGTTGCAGATATTTCAGCTCCAACTGGTGATTCAAACATATAGATTCTTTCCCTTGGGTGTATTTGTCATTTCAGAATTCTCTTCCAAGGAACAAGTAGATCACATGGGAAAAGTCAATATTGCAAGTGGCGCACCTCACTTCCACTCACATTCTATCGATGACAACTGTTCATTTGTTACCAGTTAACTGCAAAAGTGAATGATAAATATAATTTTCCTTTTATGTTTAGAAAAGGGGCATATCTACAGTTTTCACCACAAAGGGAGAAGAGAGAGAAAAGCTAAGGCCAAAGTATTAAGCAGGTATCACATGATATAAAGTCTAATAGTCCACTAAGATACTGTATTATACTTAAAAAATAGGAAGTCAAAGGTTGACTTTAAATGGTATAATTTAATTTTCACTTTTACAAGATCATTCTAATTATAATATGGCTATCAGGAAAGGAGTTGGATGTATGGGATTGCAACTCAAAGGGCAATTTAACAACAAAATTTGGAACTTGTCTTACAGGAAGTAATTGAAGTAAATGGATATGGATGAGTTTGCTACACAGGGGAAAAAATGATATTTTCTGAACAAAAACCATTACAAACTATTTTTTTATTTAATTCTTGTTTTCCAGTATAGTTTAAAGGCTAATGAAATGTCACTGATTTTCAGATCAATAATCATCATTATACTGTATATTAAGAAAAGGGAGAAAAAGGAGGGAATGTAGATCTGGCACTTTATTTTCCTTTTACCATCTGGAGAGTGCTGATACATGCAGCTTTATTGTACCTACTTCTTGGACTAATTTTGGAAAGAACACAAATAGTCTACATTTTTATTTCCAGAACATTTTTTTAATGTGTGAAAAGATTTAAGTGTATGGATGAGTCAAAGGATAAGTTTCTATGAGTCACTGGGGAGTAAAGAATAGAAATGCCAATTTCAATCTCTAGTATCTGACAGTTTTGATAAACATTTATAAAACAAGACTATCTGTACCATAACATGCAGCAAGATGAAAATGCACTGTAGAGTTTGCCCTTAATTAAAAGTTCCTGAATATGAGAATTTAAATGACTAACTGATAAAGGGTCATCCCTAAGGCATTATGAGTAGGAAGGAGAAGGGACCAGAGCCACGTTATTCTAGGTCAGCTATATTTTCCACAGGAAGCATTTGCTTACAGGCAAAATCCGGTTTCAATGATCACTAGGGCTCATTTACACATTCCCATCTATGGATCATTTGGTAATATAATAAAGAGAAGGTATAAACAAATATGAAGTGCTCTTTGCCTTCCTTAATTACCAGTGAACACAAGAGCAAGAGAATGGCCTAAGGTGAACATAGACAGTACAGGACTCTTAGAAGTTCTGGCTGAGGGGTGCCTAGGTGGCTCAGTTGGTTAAGTGTCTGCTTTTGGCTCAGGTCATGATCCCAGGGTTCTGGGAGCAAGCCCCACATGAAGCCTGCTTCTCTATCGCCCTCCATTGATCCCCCTGCTTGTGCTCTCTCTCTGTCAAATAAATAAATAAAATCTTAAAAAGAAGAAGAAGAAGTAGTAGAAGAAGTAGTTCTGGTTGAGAGTAGCTTCAGAATCAGTAGCATATAGATATAAATTTCATTTTGTACCCAAAGTCAATTGTGTCTAATTTAATTGCTATGCCACCAGTGTGCCTTAGTTCACATGCCCCTCCAAGACTGGAGTAATAGAAGCTCTGTCCCTGAAGTAATTTGTTGTTAAGCAATAGGGGAGTTGCACTGAAATAAAATATTTCCCAAATCCCAAAATATTTTCTAAATTCCACAGAATTTTAAAGGTATATGCATTTGTAGGGTTCAAAGAGACTTCAAACCTTTTTTACATCACAAAAATTCTTTGAGAATCTGATAACAGCTATAGACCTCTGCTCCAAAAAATAAAATGTCAAACATATAGTGACACAATTTCTGCCTTCTTTTTTTACCTCTAAAACTCAACCATGTATCAGAAATTCGTGGCTTAAAGGGAGGATTTACATTTTCAGACTTGGAACTTGTGTCCTTTCCACTCTTGGTTCACTCATTTAGTCACATTAGATATTCTTATCTCAATTCCATTTTTATGAGTATGCATTCATTCTGTAGATTTTTACTGACAGGAAGGCTTGCTGACTCTGCAATGGGCTCTGTATGTAACCAAATTCATATAAAACTTGTCATCTGGTTTTAAATTTTATCTTCAATAGAATAACTACAGCATTCCTGAGCCCCTCGCAAGTGGAGAGGTATCTTTCCAAAAGGTCTGTCTTCTCTACTTTTCATAATTGTGCAGTTCTGGTTCCTTAATGTGACACTCAGTTCCAGAACATTACTTCAACTGGGTTTTTATCATACTTATTAACAAATTCTAGAGTCAGCTCTTTTGATTTATGAACTTTCTAATAATACTTCACTATTTGGCATGGACACAATTACTGCAACTGGACAAAGACAGAAGGAAAGAAACTGGGCACCGTTGATACTACTTTAACATATTTTCTCAATCCGAAAAGGGACAGATAAACAACAACCACAACACTGAGGCTGAGAATGGGCTCGAGTGACAAAGGGAATTGCTAGAGATTTTCTTTTACTCTACTTTATGATCTCTCTCATCATTCCTACTGTTTTGCTTACACATTAATTATTTTTAAGCTTATTCTATCCTGGAAAGTTAATGACAATGAACAAATGCAAGAGTTCCATCTAATCACTGGCATTGTTTTAGAGAATGTTAGAAAAAAAACAATCTTTTATTTTGTGTGCCTAACACACAAGCCCCAATACAAACTTTATAGTTATATCTTTATCCCAAATCTAAACCATCATCATTGGAGACTAGATATTTTTCACTATAGAACTTCATTGTATTTTCTTTCTTCCCTGAATTTCAAGAATGTTTCCTCCTCGAGTGGGAGGAAAACAGAATGAGTATAGAATAAATTGGCAATAAAAGAAACCAAGAGTCAGCTGTTTCAAAAGGCAAAACAAGCCAAAAAAAAAAAAAGTTGCCTATCAGGAGAGGAGAGTTTGGGCAAATTCTAAGAATACAAAGGAAAGGAATTAAATTGTTTAAATTGCTTTCAGACAATGACTTTAGCCTAAGTTTTTGGATTAAGCAGCACCACAGAAGGGAATGGCAGATAATAGCCAACAATGAGAAGCACAGAATGGAGTGAAACAGTGAAAAGGCCACACAATTAACTCTATGTCCTGTTGCATAAGGTTAGATTTTTACTGTGGGCACGCATGCTCTTGTCTGAAAAGGTTCTCTATCTTTATGGGACAATAAATACAGAAATACTTGCTGCAATAAGGAAAGTATCCAGCTTCTTGAAGAATATAGTTTGATTTCAATGTGCGTAAAGGCATCTTTACTTTAAGGATAAATTTGATATCTTCAGTGTCTCATCTAACTTTTTTGTAGCCCAGGGCTGGTGCTGTAATGACATTCAATAGGCAGCAAACTCTACATTAGAAATAATGAAGCATTAGAAGACCTGGATTCTCAAAATTATCTTCTAACTTTTTCAATGCCTGAATGTTTCACAATAAATCATGCCCTGAGTTGAATGAATTATCTCTGAATGTCCTCTTTCAAAGATTTTATTTATTCATTTGATAGACAGAGATCACAAGTAGGGAGAGAGAGAGAGAGGAGGAAGCAGGCTGTCCGCAGAGCAGAGAGCCCGATGTGGGGCTCGATCCCACGACCCTGGGATCATGACCCGAGCTGAAGGCAGCGGCTTTAACCCACTGAGCCACCCAGGCGCCCCTGAATGTCCTCTTTACAATACAAATTTTGTTATTGGAAAAAGAAAAAGAAAGGAAGAAAGAAAGAAAGGTAGATACTAACCAATTAGTAGCCACAGATAACATGGATTTGGGTATTGACTATTTGATTTATAAAATTTAGAGGAGCACCTGGGTGGATTAGTCAGTGAAGCATCTGACTCTTGATTTTGGCTCAGGTCATGATCTCAAGGTTGTGAGATTGAGCCCTACATCAGGCTCCACACTTGGCACAGAGCCTGCTTAAGATTCTCTCTCTCCATCTTCTCTGCCTTTCCCACTTCCATCTCAAAATAAATGAATAAACAGATATATGAAAGAAAGAGAAAGAAAGAAAGAAAGGAAGGAAGGAAGGAAGAAGAAAGAAATGAAAGAGAGGATGGAAGAAGAAAGAAATGAAAGAGAGGATGGAAGAAAGAAAGGAAGAAATGCCTGGGTGGCTCACTCTGTTAAGCATCCCATTCTTGATTTTGGCTCAGGTCATAACCTTGGGTTTGTAGGATCAAGCTCCATGTTGGTCTCCATGCTCAGCACAGAGTCTGCTTATCCCTCTGCCGCTACCTCTACTCCTGCTTGCACTCTCTTTCTCAATCTCTCTTCTCTTAAATAAGTAAAATCTTTTTTAAAAATTTAAATATATAAAATAAAATTTAGAAACTTATAAGATATGGGAAATGGGTGAAGGTGGTCAAAAAGTAGAAAAGTCCAGTTAGAAAGGAATAAATCATGAAAATGTCATGTATATCATGGCAACTATAGTTAGTAATATGTATTACATATTTGAAAGTTCTAAAGTAGATCTTAAAAGTTCTCATCACAAGAAAAATGTTCTATAACTATGTATGGTGACAGATGTTAACTAGACTTATAGTAGTGTTCATTTTGTAATATATACAAATATTGAATCTTTATGTTATATACCCAAAACTAACATATGTCAATTATATCTCAATACACACACACACACACACACACACACACACACACACACACACA
>ML105042.1:97314-153585 GCA_003697995.1 Taxidea taxus jeffersonii | reverse complement strand
ACACACACACACACACACACACACACACACACACACACACACATGCATGGTAGATGTTCAAGGACAACTGGCACAATTGTTCTTCCAAAATAGTTTTCCATAGTCCAGAAGAGGAAAACCAAACTCTCAGAGCTTGGGATAGCACCCTAACAAGAACTGGAATGTGGAAAAGTAAGTGAGGAGAGCACTACAGACAACAAATGCCCTATATGAATATTACCAAAGGTTTGTGTGGGCACAACTCCAGGTTTGCCCAGGACCTTCCAGGTTTGCACCTATTTTAATTATCATTAACACCCTTTTCACTCTCACCCTATCAAAGGTCTTTACTTCTAGCTTTCTCTTCTAAATAGAATAGGAAGGCTTGAAAGGGAAAAGTTTTACATGTGAACATGAAATATCTTAGAGAGATTGTTGAAGACATTGACTATCAAGCTAAAGTTTTAAGAAGTAATTCTTTGAGGCCAGAATCTATGTTTTAAAAAGGCACTTATTTTCCCTTGTGTCTACTCTATAATATAGGAAGTTCTCACCTGCTCATGAGTTTATGCTCTTAAAGGAGTAAATGTGTTTGGTCACACCACACTATCTTCCTTTTCCTACACTAGCCATGTCATCTCCATTGTTAGTGTATCACTCTAGAGCCTTTTAATGTTCTGGTTCCTCAGGGCTCCATCATGGGCATTCTCTTACTTGTTTACTCTCCTGGCTATCTCCACCAGCCCATAGTTTTAAATACGAATTTGTGGTGATATCTACCATTTTTTAATCTCTAGTCCAATCTTTCCCTTGGAATTCCCAAAAGAAACACAAAACTATTTTGACTTCAATACTTAGATGCTTCACAAACATCTTAAAATGGAAATTTTGACCTTTGCTCATTATAATTCCATTCCAGTAATTTCCCAAATCAGAAACTCATAAGGTATATTTTCTTTTTCCCTCCTTTACCCCTGATAAATAATCCATCAATGGGTCCCATCAAATCTACCTCTAAAACATACCTGGAATCCATTTCTCTTCTATTCCATTTTTACCCACTTTAATCTGGTCACCATCCCCCTTTATCTAATCTATTAGCCACCCTTCTCACTGGTTTCCCATTTCAATTCTTGACCTACTAGTACACTTTCCACACACTAACCAAAAATATCTTAAAACATAAAGCAATCATGCCATTGTCCAACCTTTTAAAGGCTATCTATTACACATTGAATAAAACTCCTTACTATGGCCTTTGATCTAGCCCCCAGCAATTACCCCCACCTTATTTTTCCATTTTATTTTATTTTACTTTTTCAGTGTTCCAAAATTCATTGTTTATGCACCACACCCAGTGCTCATGCAATACGTGCCTTCCATAATACCCACCACCAGGCTCACCCAACCCCCGAACCCCCTCCCCTTCAAAACCCTAACCTTAATTCCTACCACTCTTCTCCTTGGACCCCAGTCATCATTCTCCTTGCTCTTCCTTGGAAACATCATGTTTTTCCTAACTTTCTGCTGAAATGCTCTGCCCTCTATGGGCACATGTCAGCTCCTCTCTCACTTCAGACCTTGGTTTGAATTTCACCTTCTCAGGGAAAAATTCTTTGGTTTGTTCTAGCCCCTTGTTTCTATAAAATATTGCTACTTACAATCATTTCCTATATTTCTTCTTTTACTAATTTATTGGTTTTTCAAATTAAAAGTTTCAGGATAGCAGTGATCACTTCTATTCTTTTTATATGATGACTCCAGGGCCTATAACATTATAAACACTAAGTAAAAATTTCTTTAATCAATCAATCGATTCATTAATCACAAGTAAATTAATATTAATTAATATTTCATGAGTGCCAAAAAGAAAAAAAAAAGCTTCTAGGGAAAAATTAATTAAAGGGCTTTATTTCTAGTCTGCAAAAAATTTGATGTCCAAAGTTCATTTTCCAAAGCAGTCCTTTCCATGGATGATTTAAGGGAAAAATGATGTGGGGAGATGTGTTTTCTCTGTAGATCACAAAAACAGCCTTCTTTAGCGCTGTTGCTGGGATCTATAAGCTAGTTACTAATGTACAACAAACTAGTCTCACTGTTAACTATGCAGTGGCCACTTTACTGACTTAAATAGATATCTGGACTTCATTTGATGGGCACCCTTACCATTTAAACACTCAATCCCACATTTCAAACATCCAATTAAAATGTATGGGGGAAGTTCACACCTTGGTATCTGCCTACATAGCTATCTATTTATGTAGCAAAAGCTGTCAACATGACAAGAGATAGAATTTTTTTCCTCCTGTTCAGGAAGTACACTAACAACATTAACAAAAGAAGGCAGAACAGATTGAATCTGTGTACTTCTCCCCATTCCAAGGTATACAAAGATGAGGAACCTTTTAAGTTGCTCAAACTGTAACTACAAGTGTATTCCCTGGTTTACAATTTTGTAGTTTTCTACTTTACAGTTCCTTGTACCTTTTTGTTCTTCCCTATCCACCCCTAGGGCTGCATATGTTGAAAGATGCAGAGGTAACAATAAAGATTTAGGTAGCCAAAATTCAATCGCTTCCTCTTCCTCTCCTTTTGCCTCTCCCTATCATATACATGCATATATACACATTTTTTTTTAACCTTTGAGAGTTGGTTGCATACATCAAGGCCCTTTACTCCTATATACTTAATATATATGGTACATTTTTGGATGAATGAATAATGTTTCTATTATTGTTTTGAATCTACATATAAAACATTAAGCATTAAGTATTCAGATGACAAGTTGTTCCAATTAATTAAGGACCTATGCTAAAGGAACAACAGCTACTGAGGGCCATTTTCTCCTTATTGGAAAGTTCTGGAGCTCCCCTAGGGACAGACAGAAACATTTGGTGCCTCCTTAAGTCTAAGTCGATAACTGGTAAACTGCCACCTCTGCTTATATTGTTTTGGCCAAGTTAAGTTATAATGTCAAGTCCAATAGTGGTAGAGCAAGGGAATACACTTCTGAAGAAAGGAGACTGAAAAGAAGTATTTGTTAAATAATCTAATCTATCACACTCTACTTTCTTGTTCAAAAATATTTATGTACTTTCCCCATGCAAAATATCACTCCAGAGGAAAAAAAAGAAAAAAAGACACTCTAAATGTCATAATCCAATTATGGCATGAGACCTCAAGTCCAGAATGCTGTGAGATGCGCGCACGCGTGCACACACACACACACGCACACACACACACATACACACACAAACCCCTACACTTTTTGGAAATATATATATATATTTAAAATCCAAATTCAGTTCCAGAGACACAGAAACTAAAGGGGTAAGTGATATATTCCCACAATCTCAACATCCAGTATGGAAGAGGGACAGAATAACTATGATACTATTTTCCACTCAGAAAGCAGAATACTTCCTGGCGCATAGCAGTCTCCACTCCCCAAAATTTCTGAGGTACTGCTGAAAAATGTTATGACTTTCCTCTACCATGGAGTGGGTAATTTTCCTTCATTAAGCACCAGTTATTCTGCCAGAAAGAGCTCCCTGGTCCATTGTTGCCATAATTCTTGGCTCTGCTCTCCTTTCTTACCACTTTGGACATCTACTTCTGAAGAGGACACGGGAGAACATATGCTTTTTGGTAGGAATAAGAGTCCTTTTGCAACTCAAGTACATCCCTGATTCTCTTAATTTAGGCTGGTAAGGGTTTTGCCACCATACCCTTTCAGAAGTTTGTGTCTCAAACACATCTCTCAACATATTTGATTCTAGTCAATGATATGTGCCAAAATATTCCCCAATGTTTTTTAGGCTTGCATCTTTCTATAGAATTAATTATGGGTATGTTGTGCCCTTTGGGCATTTATCTGACCATATCCTTAGTTTTTCTGGAAGTTATTTTCTGGGAAGTTATTTCTTAGTTTTTCTGGAAGTTATTTTCTGGGAAACTATTCCTAATTAGAAGAATCTACTAAATATGCTCTTAAATTCCTCCCAGGTCCTATCCAAGGTTATTCCAGCCACAGCTTTTGATTTGGTCTTTAAACTGAGGCTATGTCATAAGGGCCTCACTTTGGATTTGTTGAGAAGTAGTGTCATTTACAATATTGTAATTTCTAAATTGTTCAAGTTTCCTCTAAATTCTGCTTGCAAATTGTATGTTTTTTTCCCAGACCTTATTTTTTTCTTGAATACCTTGTCAAATGCAGTTAGTTGCAACCAGCTATCACTTTCCTTATTTTTCCTCAATAACATCCATATCAAAGTTATAAGATTATTCATTATATATACTCTTTCAAGTAAAAGCAAGCCCAGTTTCATCAAATATGTTGCCACTTGCTAAAATAGCTCATCATTTGTCCACAACCAGTGAAAAATCCCTTCCTGCTCACCACTTCTTCTCAAAGCTAATGCCCCATATGTCAGATTTTAATAATGTCAGCAATCTACCTTTGGGTGTGTTTTTGTTTTTGTTCTTTTTCTTTTTGCCAGATTGTCAGTCATATTAGTTATCCAGTGCTATGTAATAAGTTACAACAGTCTTGTTGGGTTAAAATAATACACATTTGGTATTTCGTAGTCTGTGGGAGTCACAGACCTGGGCATTGGTTAGTTGGATTCTGTGCTTTAAGAGCTTGTGAAGCAATCAGTGTGCTGGAGTAGGGTCTCATTTGGAGGCCCGGTCAAGGGAAGGGCTACTTGCCCACTTGGATGGTTGTTGACAACATTCATTTCCTTTCATCTGTAAGACTCATAGCAACTTGCCTTTGCAAAGACAATGATGGGAAAGAGATTCTCACAAGATAGATACTACAATAGATCATGTAAATATAATCACATGCATCCTATTAACTTTCCATATATCATTGGTTAGAAACAAGTCACAGACCCTGCCCACACTTAAGGGAAGAGGATCATACCAGTATTTGAACACAGGAGAGGAAGATCACAGGGTACCACATCTGTTGTTCATGCAGCACCACCAATCTCCCCTCTATAGGGGCAATTACAATACCAGAATCTACTAACTTGTGTATATGACTCTGGGCTAGAGTTTGCCAATGGCAGAAACTTCTGTATCATTTGAAAAATATAAGAGAAGTTAAGCCACTACTCATAGAAGGTTGTGGGACCCCACAGAGGGACTTTACAGACCTCTTCAGAAGTTTCTATGTTATGGTCTTGGCAGATTCTCAGATTTCCCCATGAATTCTATCTATTCCACATATTCTGATGGGTCTGGCCAGTCATTATTGGTTGTTTCTCAGATTGTCTGTTCACTTCTTTCAGACCTCTATTACCCCAGCTTTTCTCTAAATTCATGTAAATCCTAATTTCTATATTAAACACTTATTCTTGTAATAGTTATAGTAGTTCTATTTTTCTGACCAAACCTAGATAGATACATATGTATTGAAAACTCACAATTCCCAAACTTGTCTTGTAACTGATTTGGGAATATTTTTAAAGGCCTATATTCCAAATCAGAATCTAAGAAAAGTAGACCCTGGAATCTGGATTATCAGAACAAGTTTCCCAGATGATTTTAATGCAAAGTCAGTTTGGAGAGCCAATGAAGCAGCATCAACCTGTAAACCAAAGTCCCAGCTCTTACACACCAGTTAATATTCTGACACTCAATATGTCATCTAATCCCTCCATGTCTGTATGTTACATACAATATATCCTTGTATATGAAAAGAAATTAGATTATTTCCAAGGTTCTCTCTGTCTGAATTTGATCTTAAGATTCTATTTCAGACACTAACATCTTTAGGTTCTAATCCAAACTCCATTCACTTACTAGATCTGTGAACTTGAGAAGCCCTGCTAGGCCTTGTTTTCCACATTTATAAAATAAGGATAATAGTGCCAACATCTAAGGGGGTTAAGAATATTATACTCATTAAATTATATAATGTTTTTAAATAGTGTTGGAATATGGTAGGCACTATAGAAATGCTTATTAAAGTAAAATTTAAATGTAGTTTGGAGAATAAAAACACTTATTGGCATTGGGACACCTGGGTGACTCAGTCAGTTAAGCATCCAACTCTTGATCTAAGCTCAGCTCTTGATCTCAGGATCATGAGCTCAAACTCTGCATTGGGCTCCACATTGAGCCTGGAGCCTACTTTAAAAAATTTTTTTTCTGGCACTAATATTCCAAGTTAATAGTATAATATTCTAGGCAATAGGGATAGAAAATAAAGATGATAAGAACAATGCTCTTGTGGAGCTCACAAAGTGATGGGGAAGATGGATAAATAAAGAATTGTAAGAGGTGTGATAGGTGGTCAATGCATAGGATTCCTTAAGGGGGCCTGGAAATGGCTAATTTTGCCTAGAGGAAACAGGGACAAGACTCTGAAGAGGCAACATTTGAGTTGTTTAGAAGAACATTGCCTGGGGGAGGAAGTAGTACGTCAGGACAGTAATTTATTCACATAGAGGGAAAGAGTTGACTGTCAAAATATTTTTTCCTCAGGCAATATATAGGCTTTCAACAAAGATATCTGACCTATAAATAGGTAAAAGAGAACACTGTTGAAAGTTAGAAATGTGACTGGTAGCAGTTACCAGAAAAATCAACTTTGGGGGCTTAAATTGATGGGAGTTTATTTGTTTCATATGAAAATAAGTGTGGGAGTAGACTGCTCAGTTCTGATAAGGAGGCTCAAGGACACCTACTCTTGGGAACCTAGGCAAGGTGTCTGCATATAACCACACAAGCTATGCAGTCCACAGTACTAGAGGCTACCAGCAACACTGACTACAAAATAAGTCCAATCCTCCATCCCCTAGTCTCCGGCTTTTTCTGTCTTTGGCATCGCCATCCTCAACATACAGGAACTGATCATGAGATGGTTGCTACATCTCCAGACCTCATATCTACTTTTCAGACAGCAAAAGAGGGGAAATGCAAATGGAATAAAAACAAATCCTCCTAATGAGGCTTCACTCAACCGACACCCTGTACCAGGACTTTCCAAACATCCCATTGCCCAGAACTATGGCACAACTTAGCTGCAAATGTGGTGGGAAGATTTAGTATGTATCTTCCCAGAAGAAGAAAGCAAGAGAAAAGGTAGATTTGACTGGAGGTTGATGTCCATTGACATAACCCATTCTGAGATCATTTCAAGGGAATCATGCATTGTTTGAGCTTTTTGATTTCCATTAAATATAGTGTTGTATGAGGCAGTGACCCTTCCCTGCTTATTTCATTTCTTTCCATTCTCCCCATGCAAATCAAAGTACATGGCATGCTGGATTTCCTTTAGTTTCCTGGACAGGCCATGTTCTTGCCTCCAGACCTTTGTCTTATTCTTCTTTCTGGAAATGGCTAATTTTGACTAGATTTTTTTCTTCCCTGTTCTTTCCTAGCTAACTCCTGTTCCTTTGTTGTCTTAAATATCATTTTTAGGGAGTTCTCACAAATGCCCAGGCCAGGTTAGTTCTATATCTAATAGCACTATATATTCAGCACACTGTAAATTCTATGCCATATCTGTCTTCCCCTTTAACTTGTAAGCTACTGTTATGCCCAGATCATAAGACCACCACCAAAAAGACCACCGAGAGCCAGACGTTCCGAAATGCAAAAGCAAGGCTTTATTCAGGCGGGCAGGCTGCAGCTCAGACCTCGTCCTACACACCGACGCAGAGGAGTTCAGGAAGAGGCGCCCACTGGAATTTTACAGAGATTATATAGGCAATTTTATACGCAAAAAGTACATAGTCACATAGTTACATGTGTAGGTGACCTTGAAAATGATTGGTGTCTGAGGTGACTTAAGCTGTGTTGTCCGAGGAGGGTTGGTCAGTTAGGAAAAACTGCTGACAGGGAGTTTTCCTTACTGGTTGTTTTTCTATCCTTTGTTAGCATATAGGGCAATAACCCCAATTGGCTCGCACTTGGTCCCTCGTTTACATATGGAGAAACACCCTCTATTGGTTCATGTCCGATTCCCTATTTGCATATGTAGGAACCATTTCTATTGGCTCTTGTCCTATCCTTTATTTGCATATGTGGGAACCATTTCTATTGGTTCTTGTCCCATCCTTTATTTGCATATGTGGGAACCATTTCTATTGGTTCTTGTCCCATCCTTAATTTGCATATGTGGGAACCGCTTTGGAATGTCTTCAGCTTAATGTAAACAGCAAAAGGGCTGCCACCTTGAATGGTGTCACTTTGGCCCTTCACTACAACTAGGTAGGAATTCTGTATTTGCTTACCTACCAGAGTGACCAGCTGATAATGCAATCTGTTCAATTGTTTAATCAAAAAGATGTTAAAATTAGAATTATTCCTGCTTCTATGTACCCCAGGAGATACTTCAAAATAAATTGGTTTCTTGATATTATAGAAATTTAGATGTTAAAAATGCAATAATAACTTATAGGAGCCCACCAATGGAAGTAATGGAAGTGTATTCATATGAGATTATATTTTCTAGGCCCACAGAAATAAAAACTATGTCTAAGACACTTCAACTTAATCACTTCTTTACCCTTATATCTTTTCCTTGGGGCTAAGAAGAATTTTCACAAGATCCCTTGTCTTTGTAAAAATATGAGTAATCAAAATTTGACTTTCAGGATTTCATGCTTGTTTTCAAATTCAGTATCTTGGTCTAGTGTATTCTTTACATGCACCATGCCAATCTCTAAGGCAATTTATTAATTTATTTTTTCTATTTATCAAACATACACTATCTTTCTACTATATACCAAATATCTCTTTTCTGTACATTTTAATAAAAATTATTTCCATGTAGTGAAAATGCACATATTAACTTTAGAATTGCCATTTGTAGGTCATCTAAAAATGAATTCCTCATTTCATAAAGGGGAAATTAAACCACTATAACCAAGAATGAATCAGTAAGTTGTCCACTTTATTGCATTTTATTACCTGCACTTTTGTGGTACCTCATTAATAGTACATCTAACATATGATAGAAGAAATGAGAATAAAATTGAAAACATCTTCTTATTCTAAAACAAAGGAAATGAATCCTTTATGGTGTCAATCAATTAAAATCTATTGTTGGTTTTGAATTCTCTGTCTCTTACTAATTTCCTGGCTTTTGTTTTCTTATAATCTTTTGTCTTTAATAGAATCAAGATGGTTAGTTTATTCCATGGAAATTTTCTTTAAAGGGGAGGTCTGCTCTGTGACTCTGTTCCACTTTTCTTAGTTTACAAAATATCCTCTATATCTTCATTGCCACAGATGTTGGCTTTGTTGTAATGCAATTAAACATGAACAATTAAATGATGCATAAAGAACATCAATGTCAGATTAGGCTCTCAGACTCACTAGCAGACAGCACAATGATTACCCCAAGAGAGTATATTTTTGAGGAAGCAAAATAGTCAATGTACTTTCCACTTATTTCCTATCTCTTTTTAGAAGCAAATAGTATAGTACTTTATTTGCTTCAGTAGTCATGTTTCCAGAAACTAAAGGAAAAGGATCTCATCAACGCCAAGTTATGGTCAAACTCATCTTCTAAATTTAGAAGAATCTTGAAACTGATGGCACATCAAGCTGTGAAAATTAGTCAGCTGATAAAGAAAAGCATTCAATTAGGCTTGTTTTTAGTTGGCCTGGACACTAGGGAATAAAGAGGAGATCACTGATCTTGAACATCCAGGATGCCAGGATGTACTACACAGGTAAACAACATTTTTGCATTATATCAAGGTTATATCAAGCAAAGAAGTAACAAAAAAAAATAGTAATTAAGTAAAAGCAAGATATTTAGGAGTTCAGAATATGAAACTTCTAGTTAGCTGACAAATGATACATATTTAGTATCAGTTAAAATGGGCACTGAAAGAATCCAACTTCATTTGCATCTTAACTTCAATATAATGCACCACAATGAAATTCTACTTTTCTAAGCACCCGCTGAGCCCCAATACTTCATCTGTTTGGAGTATCCTCCCAAAGGCCAATGTACAATATGACTCTTCACTTATTGTTGTTAAAGTGCACTTTATTGAACCTTTAAACAGTGTATCTTATTTTTTGACCAGTGGTTTGATGGATCGTTTTCACATTAGAGTTTTAAACTTACAAGATTTTTTGTCAAATTCCCAAATCTATAATAAAGATTAGATACATTTTAAAATAAAAACTGTGGTACATATAGCATCTGAGATTACAAATTCAGGTGTTCTTTTACTCAAAAAAATTATCTATTTATCTATTATCTATCTATCGATCATCAATCTGTCTATTTATCTACCTATCTCTAGGGCATGTTCTTAAAGTCCCAAACACCAACTTTTGCTTTCATATCATTACTTAGACTTTAGTTGTTTGGCTACTTTTAACCACAAGGGAAGCTAGGTAACACATTATTTTAGTTGGGCAATGGCACTGTTAAGTTAAAATGATGAAAATTTTACTATATTTACAAGCTAATGAGTTATCTTGCCAAAGTTTTATATGTAAGTACTGACAGGAGCTACAAGATTTCTGTACTATAATTTCAGACAGTTAATTACTCACTGTCTCAGTTCCCCAGGACTCAAGTCCTTACAAAACAATATGATGGAATTAAGATAACATCTGAATATGCAGTCAGTTTACATCACAGAAGAGGAACACCAAAATCATGAGTCTCAGCCTTTATATAGAGAATTCTGCCCAATTACCCATCTTCACCTCCAAAGAAAAATAGACTTTTACTCTAGAATATAAACAAATATTCCCTGGGGGAGGGAGAGATGGGTTAAATCTCTCTAGGTTTCTTACCCTGGAATGTAAGTGATTATTTCTGGGAAGATACATCTCTTAAGGAAAAACTATTGCTAGCTTTCAAGACATAGAAGTTCTGCAATCATCCTTTAACAAACCTTGTCAAGTGGATTACTCAGAAGTCTCCAATCATATAGAAATATAAAAATATTCATGGAGAATTATCTTCCAACAGCTGAACACACACAAAAATCACAGTCTAATTAGTATGAATATTGGAATGGATATTTTGGTAAACAAATAATGGCTTCTGTGATAATTAGGATTTGAATTAAAATTTTAAATATTCTTATTATATTGCATTATTTTCAATATTTTAAAAAATACTTTTTTTAAAAAAATTGTTTTTCTCATGATGAAGTACTTTTAGAACAAGTTTTCTGGACCTCAGTGTCATCATCGATACAATGAGCAGATTTAATTGCATAACAACCAACATTGCTCCAAAATTTAATGTCTACTTCAAATAAACTATAAATTAAACATATCCAGTTTAGGAATAGAAAACCTTTCATAATGTATTTTTGGAAAAATAGATGCTGAATTCTAAACTACAAATATATATTGAATTATCCAAAAGGTTTTTATGGTATGCCTAGAAATTTTTTTATATCTACCCTACTTCCAATTTATAATGTCTTGATCCTGTGAATTGAGGTTTTACTTAATTTAAACATATATTTGGCCATTAACATCTAAAATATGATCTCTATCACTTTCTCTCTCTTTTTTTTTAACATTTATTTATTTTAGAGAGAGCGAGTACATGCACAAGGGGAAGGGATGGTGGGAAAGAGAGAGAGACTGGCCCAAGCAGATTCCTCTCCAAGCACAAAGTCCCATGCAGCGCTTAATCTCCCAGCCCCGAGATCATGATCTGAGCTGAAACCAAGAGGCAGATGCTTAACCAACTGCATCACCCAAGCGTCCCACACTTTTTCTCTTTTGCTTCTTCTTGGACTCCAGTTATACATATCTATGAAATTTTTGCCATGTCTCATTTTTCTCCTACTCAGTAGTTTACATTTTCTTCCTTTCTTTTTACCTCATACTTCACACCATTATTTTCTTTTGATATATCTTGTAGGTAAGTCACTAGTCCTCCATTTATCTCTTGAACTGTCATAAAAGTTCTCTTAAGATATTATTATATATATAAGCTCTAGAACTTCCATTTGATATTCTAATGGATCTATTTTGTTCTCTCTTGAAATTCTTCATCCAGACATTTGTTTTATTGGAGAAGCTAATTTGTATATGTGGTTTTGTATGTGTAATTTTGTATATATATCTGGGAGTCTCTTCCTAGTATCTATTTGTTCTCTTGGTCCTGTCTCCTGGCATGTAATTTTTTACTATCTGCTGGATATATGAAAATTTTTGGAGGATTTGAGTGGCATTATTTTACTTTAATGAGGATTTAGTGTTGCCTCAAGAGAGTGTTAAAAGTATGAAAAGATCCTTTCACCCTCAACTTGAAATTATTTCATATTGTGGCTTTAGTCTTTATGAAGGCTTATTTTTGGTTTGTTCATAGCTATGTAATTTAGCTATTCAGTATCTCAGTTGAAAGCTTAGGATGTTTACATGTGTCTGTTTTCTTTAGTGGATATTAGACTATAAATTGTCTCTCCAACCCTTGTAAGACTTCTAAAATGTTACTTCAGCTTCTCATCTGCTTATATTCTACTTTCTGCTTGAGTTCTTGACTTTTGCTTTGCCCTACTTAAGAATCAAAAAATACCTCCATGGAAAAAGCAGTCCAAATGTGAGCTCGCTTCTCCTTACATTCTTTCTCTGTGGGATTTTCTCTTACTACAAGTTCTGGTTGCCTTTTCAGTCCTGAATCCTAGAATTTTGTGTTTTTTTTTAACCCTGTAAGAATGTTGAGAACTCTGCTCAAATTCGTAGACCTTTACCTGCCCCTTTCTGCTTACTCTCTCATTCTCTCAGACTTGACACTTAAAAATAGGCAAAATCCTTGCAGAGCAAATTACTGTAAAATGTTAGACTCATTTCACTGCTTTTCTCTTCTCTCCAAAATCTTAGGTTAATACTGGGCTGTCTTGGTGGTACTCTAATTTCTTCAAATATATATATATTTTTAATTTATGTATTTATATATACATATATTTATATATTATATTAATTTATGTAATTTATATATTATATATTCTATCAATTTAATATTTAGTTTAATATTAATATTTAATATTTAATTTGTTCAGGTTTTCTAATTTGTTCTTTTTGGAAGAACTGTTCTGATTCAAGCTAATGAGTCATAGATGGAAATCCATTACTTTACATAAATATTTTAAATATAACTTTTATAAAGTAGTTGATACCATATGTGGATGTTTATTTTGTTATATTTTTCTTATTTGTACAAAGTGTTATTTCATTCTTATTTTATAGGAAAATTACTTGTATTGATAGTATATAAATGAAAAGCAAATGTAGAATCAGAAATTATTTTCTCCAAAAGAATCTGATATCAGTGATAATGATGACTTGCTAATAAAAGTACCAGCTATTTATTGCTTACTATAGCCTAGGCACAGTCCCAAAATTTTATATGCTTTCAGAATTTTCACAACACTACAAAGTACTTTAATTATGCCAATTAGACATATGACAAAATTTAAGCATAATTTATCAAATGTTCTGTGCCAATACTGTGATAGAATAGGAAGCAGGTAGGAGGTACGCTTTGTGGATGGGGACAGTAAATTAAAATAACAATATACTAAAGTTGTTTACTTTTTCTGGAAAGAGTATTGAAAACTAATAAACCCTAAATCACACAGGAATGAGTTTCTAACAGTGACATCCAAAGCTTGATAGACAAACAAAAGAAGGTATTTGGGCAATTTAACAAAAAATTTGCTGAATTTCTACTTTGTTTCAGGACATAAAAAAGAAGTGAATCACACTCAAGCCTGGAGGAGAACCTGGAGTTGCTAGGAGGGATGCTCAAATCCCACCTCCTACTCTCCCCCTCCCCTAGCAATCATATCAGCATGTGACTAGTCTATAATGAATGGAGTTCCTCTGAAAAGTAAGGTGGATCTTTGACACATATCCTGGGTTAACTTAATATGTTTTCATCTAAAAAAAATATTGTAAAACAATGTTTGAAGTAAAAATACCTAACATAAGATGATTAAATAGAGGCTTAATAAAGAAGGTGGATGGAAGTTAGTGGAAAATTTTAGTATATGGTAGCTCCCAGCACTAAAATTCCAGCAAGTACCATAAGTGGTACTTGCTCAATTTCCCAAAACCTGATCTTATTAACAAAGCATATTTAATACCTTTCTTATAAGGAAACTACAACTGAAAATCAAGAAACAAAATTGCTGTTATTTGTAGATATGATGATTGCCTACATAGAAAATCAAAAAATCTCCAAAGAAAAATTATTAGAATAAATCAGCAAGATTGCTGAATACACCAATATTCAAGAGTTACTAGTATTCTTACATACCAGTAATAACTAATTACAAAATGTGATTTAAAAAAATATGTCAATAGTGATAGCAACAAGAACTACAAAGATCTGAAGAATAAACTTAGCAAAAGATATAACAGATGAGATGGAAACACTCCAAGTGCATAAAAGAAGACCTAGATAAATAGAAGATATGCTGTATTCATAAATGGAAAGATTTAGTATTGTAATGATGGTCTTTCCTCCTCAACATCAAACTATAAATTTGAAACAGTGAGCCAAGTGCCGATTATGAAGAGAACTTGAAAAGGTAATCTTAAAGTAAAACAGTAAGATGCTGGGAACAACCAAGTCAATTTTGAAGAAGAAAAGTTACATGCTTTCTCAAATATCAAGACATATCATAAATGTATAATAATTAAATCAACATGGTATCCCTATAGGAGATAGATATAGGAATAGAATAGACAGGCTAAAAATGAACCACCAAAACAAATACAATTCTAAGTATATTAAAATTTAAATCCTTTTGAATGAAAAAGAAACTCTTAATGTCATAAAACAAACTGAGGGGGGTGGGGGGAAGAGGGGTTGGGTGAGGGTGGTGGGGTTACATCATATGTTTAAATAAAGCTTAAATAAAGTAAAAAAAAAAAAAAAAAGAAACCAAGTTATAATACAAGCCACAGACTTGGAAATGGATTTGTATTATAGAAAATGAACAAAAATTTAGCTTTTAGAATATATAAATCTTTCCTATAAATAATAAATACACCCTATTTAAAAATGGGCAAAGAGAAATGAACAGTCAAGTTAAAGTTCATCTGTACACAGATGAACAAAACTAATATTCAATAAACATTTGAAAAGATGGTAAAATTCATTATTGAAAGTGCAGATTAAGACAACGTGATACTCATTGGATTGGTAACTCTTTAATAGTCTGTTAAAAGGCATAGGACTAGCTAGATAGATACATACATGCATATATATACACATTCATACATATATATTTAATCCTATTTATATGCATATATACAGATGCATATACATATATATATACAGACACACATATATTTAATCCAATGTCCTGTAACAGACTTCTAAGTATACATATGTATATATATATAAAGCTAATGTATAATTTATGAATACTTTTTAAAGTCAAATATGTGAAAAACTTAACAGTTGTAAAAATTGATTAGGAAGAGTGTTAAAAAAAAGTTGTAGAAATAATATGCACCAACTTCAGGGTATTGAAATTGCTAAGAAAAGAGAAACATAAAATACAGAAATAATGAAATTTTTTTTTTTGCTGTATCTTTAAGTTTTATTTTTATTTTTAAATGAAGGCTGAAAGTAGAAAGAAAAATGTTTACATCTATTAAATCCAGATGGGATATATATTAGTATCTGTTATACTACTCTCTGAATTTTATCATCTATTTGAAATATTCCATACATGAAAGTATATTAAAACCATGAGTTACAAGCTACTTTTTAAAGAGCTAAAAAAACATTGCATCCCTTGATTTGGCAAAAAAACAAAAATGGCTGAAAAAATTAATAAATTATATAATAGTGCCTATGCTAGTGAATAAAATTTAAAAGTAAACTTACATTTTATAAAATGTAACTCAAATACTTCAATATTATATTTTATTCTAATAGCAATAACTTTTCTTTAGCAGAGTTCAAAAACTTCCCAAGGCATAAAAATCCTCCTAAGCTTAATATTACATACATTGCAATTAAACTAGGAATGTGATTACACTTGGTTTAATTCAGAGCAGCCAAAAAAATATTCTGCACTGAATTTGAGGAAACCTGGAAAGGGTTTTGGCAATCTTTAATAAATTATATATCTTTGGGGATAAGAAAATATAATCTCCCAAACAGTGTAGCTGGCTCTGATTTTACCTTCCGTCTTTTTCCTTTTACAGCCCAAACTTATTTTTCCAACAGGGAGGCCAATAGAACTGTATTAATTTTGAATGGCTAATGTTCATTCTAATCAATGTCTGCCAAACAATATATGATAAATTATTAACATAGAAACCAGGAAATTAATTACCATAGTCTAATTCTGGAAATGACCTTTAATTTGGTCCATACTTTCCATTTGTGATAGAATTAATTGCCTGAAAACTTATTAATGAGAAGATTTAGCAGGTAGTAATTAACATCAAAGTAAAAATTTTTAAGTCCTATTAAAATTATTTAGGTACATGGAAGAAAATCCTGGTAAATAGCCAACAGAAATTATAGCTCTTCTTAAAATTTATCATTTACTGATTTGGCCTAGCATTTGGGTTTTATATCATAATTAAAGAAATATTCAGTGATGGTGACTTTGTGCTATAAATTATGTCATAGTTGCTTAATTAATATTTTTATTTGATTATAACTCAAAGTTAGATACCAATTAATTCATAATTCAATAGCAAAACTTCTGAAGAGCTTCAAATCATTAAATTTCCTTGGAAATAAGCCATCCTTGTACATTAATTATTTTAAATCATATTTTCCTGCTAAACTTGGAGGATGATTCTTATAGTAGTCAATTTAATTGATCAAAGAAAATTAAATTTATCATTGACCCAGCAACTAAGTTGGTCAAATTATTAATGACTATCAGGAGCTGAACATCCTATTAACTTATTAATAAATATTCTAACACTTGTGTTAACTTTAGGAATACCTTTAAATAATAAACATGATTATGGTTAACAATAGCATGGAATTTCCACAACTAAAGGATTAGGGGCTGCAATTTCTTTTGGAAGAGGGGCTAGAAAATTTGTTTTGAGGCTTCATTTGTGTAAGGAACACATGCAGTATGTGTATATATTACACATGTGCGTGTGTATATGTATCATAAGGATAGTATGTTTATTGAAATGGCTTGGTGGGGCTGATGGAGATAATAGAGAAGCTTAATCATTCCCACCACTTCTTCTAATCCCATACACCTTTGATTTTGCTACATCAGATTCCTACTATTTCTTTCATTTTAGGCAACAAAAATGTATTTACCCACTATATATCCTTTTTTTTTTCCCCTTTTGAAGCGTCCCTGGTGGTCTAGTGGTTAGGATTCGGCTCTCTCTCTCTCTCTCTCCCTTTTGAGTTGTTCAAAGACATGAAAACTTATTTGTAGTATTATTTGATAATATTTCCATTAGGATTTGGGGCAAAAAAGGCTAGAAAGAATGATTTATTGTTGAGTTGGAGGAAGGATGACAAGAGAGTGGGAATACAGGGCAATTAGCAGGGAAGACTTAGTTGAGAACAGGCTAGCCAGACAACTTGATGATGTGCTTTGAGAACTCCCTGATTCTCCAATCTGAAAATTCTTTTTTCATTACCTATTTTTACAGAATGTACCACAGCTACAAAGCAAATATTCACAGGAGGCAAAATGGAATCACTCCTTATCATTAGAACTCTTGGATATAACTTCTTCCCTGATATTTTATTAAAACCATTAAAATCTGTATTAATTACCTACTGCTGCATAAATTACTTCAAGTTTAGTGGCTTAAATAACAGGCATTTATTATCTCACTGTCTCTGTGAATCTTTGAGAGGGTTTTGCAGGGTGGTTGCAGTCAAGATGTCAGCTGGGGCTGCAATTAATGAAGGCTTGACTGGGGCTGGAAAATCTACTTCTAAGTTGGCTGACCCACATGGTTGTTGACAGGAAGTCTCTGTTCCTTGCCATATGAGCCTCTCCACAGGGCTTTTAGAGTTTCTTCATAACATGGCAGTTGAATTCCCTCAGAGTGAATGATCTCAGAAAGAAAAGACTATAATACAAGTGAATTTCGATGAAAAAAGGGAAGATATGCTAGGCTTAAAATAACATTTTTCAAATTTTGATCATTGGTACCACACTGTCACTCAAGATGTTAATAGACATTTATCAAGGAAAAAAATCTGTGCTAAAAATAAGCTTTGAAATAAAAATTTAACCAAGAAACAAATTTAAACAATTTTTTTTCTGAGAAATTTTCATGTACATTTTGAATTCCTAAAGGAGGAATGTATTTTTGCAGCTATCATTCATGAAGTTCTGCCACACTGGCTGTTAAAACATCTTTAGGGTTCTTTTAATAAATTTAGTTATTAGAGGTAAGTGGAGGATACACATTCCTTCTTTATTTTCTTACTACCAAGAGGAACATTATAAGAAATACAAGTTTTAGACAAAATTCTGTCAAACTTATAGAAATTTATCTGTAAACTGACCAAATGATCTATCATAGCTTCAAACCAGATCTGTCAAGAGAGAGCTTTATGAAGTAGGAGTACACAGAACTAAATCTCTTAATGTTGAGCTCTGCCACGAAGTGCTAGTTGAGCTTGGAAGATTTTTAATCTCATGAATGAAAATTTATTACCAGTACATCTTATGCTAATCGTCAAGCCACCACTGGAATCTGGGTTCCTGGCCAGAGCAGGTCTATGCTGACTAACCGCCTTTAGAGGGCGGATTAAAATCAACTTACAAGCAGATACATCACACCATTTCTCTTAAAACAAATTGCTGCAGGATAACATAGAAACAATGTTTTCCAAATATTTTCCAATATTTTACCACATCATTCTTTTTCTTCAGAGCCTTTGTAGGACTAAACAAGATGGGAAAAACCAAGCTTTAGCAAGGAAAAAAATAAGGAAGTAAGGGTTTCAGATGGCCTAGATGAACCTGGCTCCTAAAAAGAAGGCAATAAAATTAATGGGAAATTGATGATGACAGATGCTGACAAGAGTCTGTCTGCATCTCACTCTCCCAGTGTAGGAGCTATGAGAGTCAATTTCCAGTAAACAAGAAGATGTTATTCATTAGGGCACATCACAGAAAGAAGGCTAATTAAAAGTCTTAAGGCCCAATGCCTGGGGGAACACAACAATGCTTTGAAATATATGGAAAATGTATGAATTAAATCAAACTGACCATTTTAGTTATAAAAAGACAGTTTACAGACAATCTAGTAATTTTACTATCATACTAATCTTAGATTCAAAATGGTGAAATACACAGGACCAAGCTTATATTTAAGGAAAATTTATGCAATAAAATATGACAAGCAAACAGTGCCAGATTGACAGCAAACAGTGCCATCTACAATAGGAAAAATAATGGAAGTGCAGTATGTTTAGAATGTTTCCTGTAAACTGGGTGTTTTACATGAGTAATCCACTGCTACTTTATACATGTAACCTACTAACCTTCACACCAACCCCAGAAGGATGAAACTATTCCCATTCCTATTTTATAGATTACCAAGGGAGGTGGGTGGCTCATTCAAGCACAGAATGCTAGGACTCTAACCCAAATCAGTCTTATGCCATGGCCCATGCTGAATTTTTAACATATTGCCCTTAGCAGATGAACATTGTTCCAGAGAGAGTAACTTCCAGCAGGAAACCAAGAAGAAAAAATGCAGAATATTGTTTGGGAGAGTTTAGTTAAATCAATATCTGTTTTTTAGAAGTAAGACAATAAAGAGCACAGGATCTGATATCCTAGAATCAAGAAGAATTAGAGCCATATTAGACAAAGAAGTGTGGAATTATCTAACAAAGTAAGTGTCTCTGTGCTCCACATAACCCATCACCAGTACGAAACATTTTGTATTATGGATTTTTGGAATATGAAACATTTTGTATTATGGATTTTTGGAATATGAAAAATGTTCTTAAATTAATTCTCAAGCTCTTTGTGTTTTATCTAAATCCTTAACATCAATCCTTTATTAGAAAAAAAAAGGATTTTCCTAGAATTAGTTTCAACCAATAATTCTAAGACCACATTGCTTTCTTTCAAAGAGGAAAAAGAAAATTAAAAGAACAAAGAACTCTGAAATAGTAACTCATATCAGTAAATATTTTTCACTGTTACTGTGAAATTCAATTCAATAAGCTTTTATTGTGTACCTTCTATGCATTTAATATATATACTAAGTGCTATTGGAACAGAAAGCACGTAAGTCATCATCAATACCTTTGAAGAGACTATAATTTCATGAGGGAAGTGAGACACCTAAATGTTAATCTGTTAAATCATAATTCTGGGCATCAAATGTGTAAGTGCCCACATGAAGACTATAGACCAAAATTCCTCAGACTGTGGTCCAAGAAATATTTAGAAGGAGTTCATTTTTCAAATGTTCTGGCATTCAAATAAATTGGGAAGCAATTTCTCCTCCTTGAATACTATCTTTGCCAATTATTTCACCATCAGCAATATTAGCAAACATTTATGGTACCCAGGCAGAACTAAATACTTAGATGCATTATCTCATTTAATTCTCCAAATAATTCCATGAAGCAGTTGTTACCATCGTCTTCATTTTATACTTGAGAAAGATATTTATAGACCTAGAATCATGATGGCAAATGATGCTTTGTGTTATATGTTAACAAATTGGATGCTCCAAAATACTGGCTCTAACCTAAAAAGGACCATGTCTCCTGAGTGCCCTGAATATTTTTTGCAAAGTAGGCCCAGTTCTCATTTTCACAACACAAACTTGGTTTCCTTTTATAAAGGAAATTTACATTCCAAAATTTTCATGTATTTGTTTACTCACTTATTTTCTGTCTACCCTAAGGAACATGACTATGACTATGTTTTTCACCTGGTGCTAATCTTATTCCTGGTACACGGTTGGCATTCAAAAATATTTAGTGGAAGGAAAGAAGGGATGGAAGAAAGGAAGGAAGGAACTACCAAAGCAGAAGTTGTACCAACGTTAAATACACAAGGAAGATTCTATTCAAGGTTATTGTAATAGGATCAAACTTGGGCCCAAACTCAGTGTGACCTCAGCTCTACTAAAACAAAAAAGGGCTGGAATAGTTTCAAGAGCTGACGTGGGAGAACGATAGTTTTCTAACTGGCTTTACCCAGAACAATAGTACACAGTCTCTTACATTTATGACAGGAGGCAGTTTTAGTGTGTGGAGCAAGGTTTCCACTGAAGTGAGGCTGCTAGTCTTCTTGCAGAGACAGAGAGACCCAACAATAAAACTACTACATATTTACTCATAGGATACAAAAATACTGATTTGAAGGGGTATATGTATCCTGATGTTTATAGAAGCATTGTCAATAATAGCCAAATTATGGAAAGACTCCAAATATCCATCAACTGAGGAATGGATAAAGAAAATGTGGGATATATATAATCAGAGTAATATAACAAAATAATGCTCAGACATCAAAAAGAATGAAATCTTGGGGCACCTGTGTGGCTTGGTGGGTTAAGCCTTTGCCTTTGGCTCAGGTCATGATCTCAGGGTCCTGGGATCGAGCCCCACATCGGGCTCTCTGATTAGCAGGGATCCTGCTTCCCTTCCTCTCTCTCTGCCTGCCTCTCTGCCTACCTATAATCTCTGTCTGTCAAATAAATAAATATAATCTTTTTAAAAAAGATTTTAGGGGCACCTGGGTGGCTCAGTGGGTTAAAGCCTCTGTCTTCAGCCCCGGTCATGATGCCAGGGTCCTGAGATCGAGCCCCGCATCGAGCTCTCTGCTCTGTGGTCAGTGGGAAGCCTGCTTCCCCCTCTCTCTCTCTCTCTCTCTCTCTGCCTGCCTCTCTGCCTACTTGTGATCTCTGTCTGTCAAATAAATAAAGAAAATCTTTAAAGAAAATGAAATCTTGCCATTTGCCATGATTTGAGTGGAGCTAGAATGCATAATGCTAAGCAAAATAAGTCAGTCAAAGAAAGATAAATACATATATGATTTCACTCATATATAGAATTTGTGAAACAGATGAACATATGGGAAAGGGGGGAAAAGAGAAGGAAGTAAATTATAAGTGCCTCTTAACTATAGAGAACAAACTGAGGGTTGCTGGAAGGAAGTGGGTGGGGAATAAGCTAAATGGGTGACGGGCGTTGAGGAGAGCACTTGTTGTGATGAGCATTGCGTATTATATGTAAGTGAAGAATCATTAAATTTTACTCCTGAAACTATTATTACACTACATGTTAACTAACTAGATTTCAAACAAAAATTTGGGGAAAAAAGGAATAGATGATAGATAGATGATAGGTAAATAGATAGGAAAATAAAACAACAACCACAAAAGAATGGTTCCCAGGTCCTTGAAAAAAGGCATTATTGGGTTGTAAAACTAGAAAGAATATTTTTTAAAAATACATCTCATAGGAGCAGAGAATGAATTTACAATTACAAGTTTCTAAATTAGTGCTCTAAGAAAAGGGAAGTCAGGAGCTTAGAGTCAGGAAGAAACCTGCCTAAAGTTTAATTAAGATGAGAAGGTAAGAAGAAAGAAAGAGTGAGGGAGGTATGGAGGAAGGAAAGATGATGTGGTACTCACGAGACTGTGCTCTTCAGGTCTCCTCTCAAAAGGACCTGCTGCAAAAGAGGGCAGTTGGCTGTCAGCCTCTAACTGCAGCACTCCTGGATCTGCTCCACCATCCACGCCCTCTCAGCCATCCCCAACTGACAATTAAGCTAAGCAGGATGGGGATCTGAGAGCCAGGCCATTCCCACCCAACACCAGACTCCTCTCCTGGGGAGATTTTGCTCTGAGCTCTTCATTAGCCTTGCCAAGACTTTCTCAGACACCTGCTACAGTCTGAGGCTTCTCTCTTCCATCCCACTTCCTCCTTTCTGTCTCTCCTGATATAACTTTCTGAAGGTTTTTCTACAAATTTTCCTTTTCCACTTCATTCTTCACAGGTGTTTCTTCTAATACATGTCTTGCATACCTAATTTCATCTTCTCAGAGGACACAGAAGCAAAGAAATATGCAGAGGGATGGGAATGGGGGGAGGGAAAGGAAAAGAAAACAACAGAAAGAGAAAAAGGAAAGGGAACCGTGAGAATGGAAAGAAAAAAAATAAAGAAATATGCAAGACAGAGCAAAAGAGGAACAGAGACACAAAACAGATGAGGTGACATATTCTGTAATAGTCACCTATCTTGGTTGCTAAGATCGGAATTTGAAGGTTGGATTTTTGCGTTGACCCTGACTACCATCACTAGCAGAGCTACTTTAAAGAAAGCCAACTCCACACACTGGAAGAATTTTCACACTCTGGGTAATAGTCCACCAGATGTCCCTTTATGGCAGGCATGAGGATAATAAAAGTTTGACACAGTGGGTGGCTCACCTGCACTAAAAGAAATAGCTATTCTTAATGGCTGTGCCATGATGGTCCAACTCAATCACACACACACACACACACACACACACACACACACACACACGATTTATGAGGTATTTCTGTACTTCAGAATCCTGGTCCCACAAATGTGTTTTGGGCTCTGACAGAGGATAAAAATGTCCACTTCCAGTGTAAGGTTCACTTCATTCTTTGATCCAATAGTTGATAGTAGAAGTATAAACTTTATACATCTGCACACCTGGCCTAAACCAGGGCAGCACAAGGCTGCATTTACCGAACAACGGTTTATGTAAGCTCATATAAGGCCATAGGTAGGACAGTAGCATTGCATACCAGGAAGCCTGTACCAGTCCTATATGTTTCTTTTATAGTTTTTTTTTTCTACAGCAGGAGACACAGAGAAACATCATATTAACTGGGGAAATGTGGCCACACAATCACTTGTGAGCAAATCATTAGATAAAAAGATAAATCCCCCTCCGAAGTATAGAGAATCATTTTCAGGGAGAATTCAGTCAAAATCAATATTTAGAAGAAATAAGTAATATTTTATCTTGCTACAAACACACAGATCTGCTAAAGGTCACCCAATTTACACGACTTTACTGCTATACTTACAGCAGGATACTTTCCTCACTGGTTTTAAACATAGTTTTTCCAAAACAATAGACTTTTTAAAAAAAATTTCTTTTGATTATTTTTTAACATGAAAGTTAACTATCCTAAAGGGTACTTTCAGCCACAAGTCAGAACACTGTTAGCAACTTTCAAATATCGTCTCCCATATTCAGAAAAATTCGTCTACCTAGAATTTCTGATACAAAGAGAACATCAGAATGGAGTCCCACCCTGAGAACTCAAGATCAGGTGCTCCAGCAAACACAAACTCAGGTAGTACTTTAAGAAACCACAGTATAGCTGGACAAGCAGCAGCAACACCCTCCACCGTACGTCTTGGCAAAACCCTAAGAGTTCTTTGCAGGCTGAGAACATAAAACTACCAAGTAGGACAAGCAGAAACTGAGATAGCTGAAACATAATACAGTGCAAGGAAAGAGAAAACATTCAGGAAAGAATAATGAAATATTTGGGAGAAAATCGTGGAAGAGGAAAAGAGGAAATGAAGAATATGGAACTTATAATGTAACATAATCTTTTGTGATATGAATATAAAAATTGAGGGGCATGTGGGTGGTCCAGTAGGTTAAGCCTCTGCCTTCAGCTTGGGTCATGGTCCTGGGATTGAGCCTTGTATCAGGCTCTCTGTTCAGCAGGGAGCCTGCTTCCCCCCCCCCCCCTTTCTACCTGCCTCTCTGCCCAATTGTGATCTCTCTCACATTGCTAAATAAATAAAATTTTAAACAAAGAATCTCAAAAGTAAAAATTGAGAGTGGCTGCACCAGTTTGCTTTCCCACCAACAGTGCAAGATGGTTCCCCTATGCATCCTCACCAACACCTAATGTTTCTCGTGCTGTTGACTTTAGCCATCTCACTGAGGTTTTGATTTGCATTTCCCTGATGATGAATGATGCTGAGCATCTTTTCATGTGTCTGTTGGCCATCTGGGTGTCTTCTTTGGAAAAATGTCTATTTACATCTTCTGCCCATTTTTAGTTGGATTCTTTGTTTCTTGGGTGTTGAGTTTTATCAATTCTTTATATATTTCAGATAACTTTATCAGATATGTCATGTGCAAATTTCTTCAACTGATGAATTAATTAAGAAGGTGTGGTATATGTTTATAATGGAATATTACTCAGCCATAAAAAGAATGGAATCTTTTCATTTGCAATTACATGGATGGAGCTAGAGAATAGAAGGTTAAGCAAAGTAAATCAGAGAAAGACAAATACCATAATGATTTCCCTCATTTGTGTAAATTAAGAAACAAAACAAATGAGCAAAGGGGAAAAAGAGAGAGAGAGGCAAAGCACTGGGTGTTGTATGAAAGCGTTAAATCACTATATTATACACTTAAAGCAAATATTGCAATATATGTTAACTAACAAGAATTTAGATAAAAACTTAAAAAAATAAAAGTAGAAATTGAGATTCATCTGTGCATTTTGTAAATACTTTCTAAGAGCATGCTTCCAGGCATTATTCTAAGCATTTGGGGTACATCTATGAACAAAAAGACAATGAGTGAACAACCTACCATCAGGTAGATTACATGGGGGAGGCAAGCCAGGGAGATAAACAGTTGGAGAAAAAAGAGAGGGCTTCAACTTAGATAAAAGTCTTGCAATCTGTATTTCCAATAAGAATGAGGTCTATATGTACAAAAGAAGGAATTGGGAACTTTTTCCAAAATGCT
Organism: Taxidea taxus jeffersonii; assembly: GCA_003697995.1. Lineage (NCBI taxonomy): Eukaryota > Metazoa > Chordata > Mammalia > Carnivora > Mustelidae > Taxidea > Taxidea taxus. The sequence goes on along the minus strand of ML105042.1, from coordinate 127,881 downwards.
GAAGACTCAAGTTTCCATGCTTCACAACATCTTTTGATTTTACCAACTTTAAAATATAGCACAGGTCCTACGTAGTGAAATATTTGAATTCATCATTAAAGAATCTGATCATTTTTAAATATTTGTCTAATTCACAGCCCTTTGAAGCAAGATAAATGAATTGATATTTAGCAAACAGATGTTTTATTAACAACCTTTATGGTCTGGCAAAAAGTATCATGTTGTCACTGTTTCCAGATATGAGTACTCTCATTTTCCTCAAATTCCCTTGTCATCCGTGAGTCCTGATATCAATCTTCAAGGTATCTAAACATCATTAGCATTAGACACCCAGACTGGATATCTTGACTATTCAGGAATTATTGCCTAATATGAAGTGCATGTGCATGCATACACATATACACACATAATGAACATACACACTGAACAGGCCACTTTACAGAATTCTTAGCCAGTCCTATTGCTGCTCTGCTCTATCTCACACTCCAAGGTGCATTTCCATTGTTCCACTTACAGAGTCATGTCCAAGTGTCTCCTTGCAGATCCTTAGAGCACAGAAATAAAGCAGTGATACTTCTGCTCTCTGGTCAGCTTGGAAGGTAATTAAATTGCTTGCTCTAGTTTGCAATAATTTTTTGAAAAAGTGAAACTCTGCCACAAATCATTTTAGCAGCTACCATGAACTTGGGTTGTGACTTGGATATTACAAAGACTCATCTGTCAGTCATCAAAATGCCAGTCAAGGAAAATTTATAAGAGAGGTCTGTTTGAATCTGTTTGGTAGGAAAATAATATCTCATATGTGTTCTATACTGCACTATTATTGCTGCTGGTTTCCAGTTCTTTTTTTTTTAATGATTTTATTTATTTATTTGAGAGAGAGAGAGAGAGAGAGCGCACAGAGAGAGAGAGAGAGAGAGGGAGAAACAGACCCCCTGCTGAGGAGAGGGCCCCACATGTGACTGGATCCCAGGACCTTGAAATTATGACCTGATCCAAAGGCAGATGCCTAACTGACTGAGCCACCCAGGTACCCCATCCAGTTCTTATATAAATTTGTTTATTTTTATCTTTTCTCTCCATCTCACCATCTTATCCTGAACTAAATTAAACAAATCTGGGTCTTAATTCCAATGCCATCATATTTTCGCTGTGTTATCCTGGGCCACTGGCCTTAACTTCTCTCAGCTTCAATTTTCTCATCTGTGAAACGGGCCTCATGATACTACTGCCTACCTAGTACAGTTTTGATTTGATTTGGTTTTGCTTTTACAAGAATTAACTGATGGAATGCAGATTCATTAATTCCATCATTCATTTGCTAATGGTTTCTTTGCTATGATCCTGTCCAAGACATTGTAGAGAGTAAATATTTAATAAATATAGTTACTTTAAAAAAAAAGTAAAAATAAATATAGTTACTTTTGTTATCACTAATGAACATACATTGTTTTAAAATACACAGGAACTCAGCTAGTGGTGAAAAGGAACCAAAAATTAGCACCACAATATCTCTACCTCTCCTTCAAAAGCAGTAGCCATATATGTGTGTATACAGGTATACAAATATATAGATATATGTGTATATTCATATACATATACACACACATACATATAAGTGTGTATATGTGTATATTCATATACATATACACATATACATATAAGTGTGTGTGTATATATACATATATATACACACATATATTCTCCCTTTTCTAAATATGAAGAATCTAAGGTAGGAAGAGGATGAAGAATATGCCCAAGTTTCTATAGCAAATAAAGATTTTACTAAAAACCAGCTCAGCGTTATTTCTTTGGGGCTTCAGCAAATACAGTGTTCTGAAATATTACACGAAGAAATATGAACAATTCTAAATAAACTTTCCCAAATGGCTTTTCAAAACCCACACCAGCATTAGGGCTGTGTGAGAGAAACCACCATACAGAAAATGTCAATCCGAAATATGACATGTCTTCTGGAGTCTGATAAATTGTTCTCATTACAGACCTAAGCTACTCCCAGTGGATCTGTGAGTCATTAAAGATAATAAGAGACATACTTGATCAGTTACCAGGTCCTGCTCCCCAGTCATATCTGATTTTGCAACCAGACATTTGCACATACAGAGACCAGTCGTATTCTCCACAGTAGAAAGAAACTTTGCCAAACCTTACCACCGAAGTCTCTTTATTATAACCCGTATCTGTGAAAGTTATGAAACCACCTTGTGTATATTTTGAAATAATCCTCTCATCCCTGTTATCTCTCATTTCTGCTCCTCCTTCAACATTATCCTTTTCAGAAAAACATCTTCCACCTCTATATCTCTTTCATGAAATGGGCATGGTGAATCACCAAAGCAATACATCTGTAATACATCCACAGAAGAGAAATTTAATGTGCACAGTTGAGCCAAATCCCTTAGGATGGAAACTTGTCAAAAGCTGCGGAATTGCTTCTGAGACAAACAACAGACAGCACATAGTTCACCACCGTGTCAGATAGGGATTGCCTATATGGTGACTCTTGTTTGCATGCATAGGGATGAGGACAGGTGTCATTACATTTCAGCAGGAAAAGAGCAGAGAGAAGTGTTACAGAGAAGGCTGGAAGGGATTGATAGTAACAGCATACAGTGATATTGATGGCTACCATTTATTGCATGCTTGCTCGTTTCTAAGAACCATATTACATGTTTTACAAGGACTAAGTCTAGTATTAGTATTAGTCTTTGATTACAGCTGAGAACACTGTGGCTTCTCCATTGCCACACGACAAGTGGATGGTGAAGCTTCAATTTTGGACCTAACTCCAAAGCCCAGATTCTTAACCAATAGCGTCTAAGTCTCGTGAAGCTAACTTTTCTCCAATAATCAAAATCTCCTTTTTCCACCCAACCAGGGAATTCAGTAGCCCAGGGTTGGTTACACAGCAGAAGGAATCTGAGGAGGTAAAATTAGGGCAGAGACCCACTGTGCAGAGCCCGTTCTGTACAGCCCACTCTGTCCACACAGACCATGGCTTTGAAGAAACCTCTATCCTAAACAGTGAGGATATAGTTTAAATTCCCATCAGACAACCAAATTTATCCTCAGTAGAGGAAGGGAAATTCAACTAGATAGAAATTTGGTCCAAATACATTTTATTCTCTCTCTAATAGCTTCAGTCTTTAGAATGACTTTGCCAGGTGTCTGTAATTGACCACATTTTTTTATGACAATTGCTTTCATTAAATTGCAATCCCTTTGTTTACAAGCCTTTGTGGAATTTCATTTTTTTTTTTTTTTGCTGCAATTCAGACAACTTTCTGGGTTACTTGTTCTTTGGAAATAACCATACAGTGATTGTAAATAGCTAATTGAACTTTAGTGCTTTCTGCTTCAGAGTGTACTGCTAGAAAAAAAGAGTAAATTAACTGTGACTCCAGAGAACTCTAACTCAAGTCATCTTTCACCCAGCTAGAAGGAAACTAGAGCATAATGTAGAAACTACACATATTTTATTTATCCTAAAAATATTTCTTTTCTAAATAAAAAGACTATTTACCTGCGCATTAGCATTAAATAGAATTTATTTTGCTTAGGTTCAAAATTCTTTTCTCCTCAGGGGGATTATAAAGTTATAAAGTCAACATGTCTCTTCTGTTCTAAACAATTCAGTGAAGTTTGAAGCTGACAGGATATTTATTGACTGGTTGGGAATATCTATGACCTTCCTTCCTCAGCTACAGAAAAAGAAAGGGATCTCTGAAAGGAACAATTGTTACCGTCCCTCAGAACAACGTACTGCTTAAAATATAACTTATGAGAAATTATACTAGTTACCAGGCGTGCTTAGATATAGTCTTAAGAAGAACAGGTACTGACAACAGGCCTCTGAAGGAGAGGACGATAAACGTCCTTGAAGCCCAGCAGCTGGGGATGCTCGGCTCGCTCAAGGCCGAATGCCGCATGCTTCATTTTTCCGTTTTCTCCCCTTCCCCCGAGAGCATCAGCAGTCATTCAGACAATCCTTTCGTTTGAGCTTTCTCACTGTAGGTCATGTACTATGTGACCAGATATGTTTTGCCTTTCTTCCTACATATGTGCAAGATTCTTGGTTAATGTGTAATCTACTACAACTTTGTTGATTGTTACTCACTTTCTAATAAATATGAGACTGAGGAGTTGTCCCCTGCTCCCATTCTCTTACAGCTGACTTGTTTGTGCCTCATTCTTCTCCGTTGTGTGCCATCAGAGGTGGCAAACAATGTTGTGGGTACCATGCCCCAGAGACACAAGAAACATCACTAAGATTTAGGTTCATGGCTCTCACAGGGTCTTCTTTCCTGTCTGAGAGTTAAAAAATTAAAACTTCCCCTTTTCCAAAGATTGAAGCTAACCCAACCAAAGACACACCCTCACTCATAACGATAATGTGAAACATGTCTCTAAAAAGACTCGTGCTCAGCTTTTCTTTTAAAGCTAGGCAAATTCATCTGCCCAAAGTAGATACGCCCAAACTCGGGAGAAGCCATTAGAGACATTCAAAGCCATCAGAAGTTTAATTAATTTAAACCAACATCTACTCAATGGCAAATTATTCTACTGACTTTCTCAACTTTAAAGATAATCTCAAGAATGCAATAGGCAACTGTTAGAAAAATGAATATATAGAACTTCCCTGTCTCACACTCCTGCTTTCTAGTCTGTTGCACGTAGGCTAGTCTTTGTTATGCAGACAAGTGATCAGGAGAAGGTAGAGCTGGAGATGGGCCCACACTCCCTTGGGGTCAACCACAGGCAGGTGGATTCTGGTTTGATAATGTAGTACATGGTGGTTAGGTTGGAGGTGACAGGACCAGGAGACCAGCAATGGGACTGTGTGGATAAGTCAAGGGGAATTTTGTTTTTGTTTTTGCAATATCATAAGTGAAATCTTAGAGAAAAAACACAGCTGTAGCTGTATCTATACTTTGGAGAGAAATTTCAGGTGGAAACAGAAAATGTTTGGTGTGAAAAGAGAAACTTTAAGGTGTTTGCTAAACATTAAGAATGTATTGTAACTACCCAAACCCCACTCCATCTTAACTTTGGTGTTTTCTTGAGATACCTAGCAGAGATTTAAACATTTTTAATAATATTTTTTTTCTGTTTGACTGCTGTTTTTATAAATAAGACATCTTACTACATGAACCATCCATTATGTCTGGGTTACACTGGCAACTTCTAAGGCAATGGTTTCCAACAGTCCCTCCAGATACTTCCCCTTCCAGAAGCAAAAAATAATAACAATTAATAGGTCCCACCTTTTAAAAGAGTATTTCCAAATGATTAGTTCTTTTTTTCATACTCAAAGCTTTAATGATTATATAAAGAACTAATAGAAAGTGATAGGGAAACCACTGAAATTTAATAGGTAAATAGGCAAAACATAAACATTCCATAAAAGAGAAACTAACATAATAAACAAATATGAAATAATAGTTTATTTTTTGGTACTGATTTTCCAAAATATTTATTTACAAGATGGAAGATGGAAGATTACTTGATCTACATCGATCTACATTGTACATTTACATTGATACGTATATGTGTATTTCTATGTTTAAACACACACACATTTAAACATTTATATGTTTAAACACATATATATACGTTTCAGAGAGTTATACTCATATCAACATCTGGCTTCTCAGTATCAGTAGTCCATTCCCTTGGAGCAGCTCCATTTCCCACATTCTGCTTTTGGGGGATACCAGATGCTTCCCTTCCTTCCCTTCCCTGCTCCAGTATACCAGGAAGTAAGCATATGACCGAAGGTGGGCCAATGGAATGTTCATTCCTGTGAGCTTGGCTCTTGGCAGTGCAGAAGAAATGGCTACAGTTTATTCCTTGTAACAATAACTACTGAGTATTTCCCACTTTCAAAACCTCCTGCAGGGGCGCCTGGGTAGCTCATTCCTCAAGCATCTGCCTTCGACTCAAGTCATGATCCCAGCGTCCTGGGACCAAGCCCCGCATCCAGCTCCTTGCTCAGCAGAAGGCCTGCTTCTCCTTCTCCCACTCCCCCTACTTGTGTTCCCTCTCTCGCTGTGTCTCTCTGTCAAATAAATTAATTAAAACAAACAAACAAACAAACCCTCCTGCAGCTGCCAGTCTGTCTTCAGCCTAACTTAGAATCCCCACGTATATGTAAAAACTTTATTTTCGGTTAAATTAGCTAGTCTATTTTTACCGTCTTCATGCAAATACTTATAACCTATATGTTTTTGTTGCATTTTAAAGCTCACTTTTCTTCTAAATCATATGATTCATTGTACAAATAGTTCTCATGCTTGAATGTCATGAACTGTTTCTTCATATATATGTTATCATGGCAAACAGCTACTTAAGATATGGTAGTCATAATAGAGTCATTCTGAAAATGAATATATACAGTAAGTGGGTGTGTTTGCCACCTCCTCACTGTCAGCCTATTCTAGAATCATAAATTTTGCTTATTGCTTCATTGAGAATTTTGCCAGGATATAACTCCTAAAAGATCGAGTGTGCTGAGCTACTTAGATGAGCACGTAAGGGCACGACCCTAGTCTCTATCTCTGCCAAGCAAAGACTAGTCCATAGAGAAACAGCATCTTCGTCTTGGCACTTATAAATAATGTTCACCCTCAGACTCTACTCTTGAACTGTTGACACAGAGTCTGCCCTTAAAGATTTCACAGGACATTTGTCTGCTTATTACTGCCTAAAAATTTCTATTCTGCCTCAGTTTGTATTTATCATTTTATAATTTGCTACTTTAGTTTCCACTCTAAATAGTAGGCAGCCTCTATATAGGTCCTTTCCAAAACACTTTAATTTCCATTTTCTCATTTAACTTTTATTGTAATCTTGTGAGGCATGGGAAGGTGACATGCTTCCCATTCTAAAAATGTGAGATTAAGCTGAGTGAAATAAGTCAAGCAGAGAAAGTCAATTATCATATGGTTTCACCTACTTGTGAAGCGTAAGGAATAACATGGAGGACATTAGGAGATGGAAAGGAAAAGTGAAATGGGGTAAATTGGAGGGGGAGATGAAGCATGAGAGACTGTGGACTCTGAGAAACATACTGAGGTTTTGGAGGGGAAGGGGGTGGGGTTTGGATGAGCCTGGTGGGTATTAAGGAGGGTACGTATTACATGAAGCACTGGGTATGGTGCATAAACAATGAATCTTGGAATACAGAAAAAATTAAATTAAAAAAATAACATCTCCTCTTATAATAGCAGTAAACATATTAAAATACTAAAAATAATTTAACAAAAAATAAATTAAAAAATAAACAAAAATGCAAGAACTGAAGCCTATAGATGTTGAATGATAAGGCTGCCACTCTTCAGTGGTATAGTCAGGCTTGGTACCCAGGAATATTCATTTGAAGAAACAGTTGGGTTTTGAATGATCATCCTGCTCAGTAATCTTCTAAGAAGGAATCCCTTCATCAATATTTCCTTTAAAAGATTTGTTCAGCCTTTGCTTGTACCCACCCATGGGTCTCAATCTTATTACCTTAAAAATCAGCTATTTCACCTGTTGGATTGCTTTAACTTTTATGAAATATTCTGATTTGAAATATCCTTCTTAAATCTTTGAGTCCAAATAAAAAAGAATAAAACAATCTTGTCCTATAATAGGCCTTCAAATATTAGAGAAGGGCTAGCTAGCCTGTCCTTCTAAAAGTCTTTTCTTGTATAGGGTAAATTATTTCAACCATTTGCCAAGGGAAGATTATCTCTAATCCTTCATTTTGATCATCCCTATTAAGAACACTCAAGGTATGTGGAGTTCTTATTAAAAAAAAAACATTACAAATGATTTAATATAGTCTAACCAGTATAAAGTACATTGGGATATTACCTCCATTAATTCAGATATTCTACTGTTATTAAGACAGCCTGAAGGTTAAGTCAGCCTTGGTAACATTAGTACAATATTCTTGTCTAATATTGAGTTTGTATCTTTATTTTTCATATAAACTTTTCTCATGTCAGTTTTATCCCTTGTTATCTCTAAGTTAGTAATTTTTATTGGTACTGTTGATGGTGGCTTACATTTTGTGCTTAAACACAGAGAATTAATTCTCATTCAGTGACGTCTTATTGATTGCAGATCATCATTGCGGACTCAGGAGATCATTTGAAATCTTGGTTGTATTGTGAAGGTCAGACGCTGGGGGAAGATTATTCTACCACACGTGAGACAATCAGAGCCAACCCTTTCCTTGCCTTAGCCTTAAAAATCAGCATTACCAGCCCAAATAAATCTCTACGGATCTGTAACAAACCAGCTGTCATCATTCAACTATAACCTACAGCCTTACTAAAAAGTGTTGAGGATTTGAGAAGCCAATTAATCAGCCTCCTCTTTGAGGACAAAATCATTTGATTAAAAGCAGATTCAGATAAGTTTCAGAATATAAGCTTTGCTGTTCACAAAACCAACTGGGGACTGTAATTGAAGGCAGAGGCTAAAATTAACTTTTGACTCTCATACCCCTATCTCCTTATACCCCTTGGGATGCTTTCTTATGCTTAATGGACAAGGGACAGGATAGAGAAAACATATTCAGCCTACAGATAGGCAGTTTGGAAGCAGAACCCATCAATGGGAGGCAAGAAGAGACAGTTCATTTGAACACAGCCCCTTTTCCTAATCTCATTCAATCAGATCAATCACTTCATCTCCTGTGGGAAGAACCTCTACGGAAAAAAGGGCCAAAACAATGTTCTCTCAATATGTTCTCTGCTGGGGAGGGAAGTAGAAATCACGCCCCCTCCAGAAGTGGAAGCAACAACATGTCACTCTAACCAGGAGCCCTGGCACAGGGTGCAGATCCAACCAAACAAGGCTGTTTGCTGTCTCTTGCATGAGATTTGTTCATTTCTCCCTTTAATCCTTTTCAAATACCACTGCTTGATTAGAATCCTTCCCCTTCTCCACTAAAACAAATCTCCCCATGTCTCTATTTACTTACAGGGATTGCATTATCTGGGTCATCAAATGTTGAATCATGTAAAAATCACTACTTTAAACTTAGATTTGTTTCAAAGGCAGACACACCAAATTCAAATAGCTGCTGCCCACCCAGTGAAATAAGGCTTTTACGTTATCCAGTGATCAAAGTTTCCATTCCACATGCATGGCATGCATATTTAGAGGTTGTTAGGATTTTCTATTCAGTCTCCCTGGAAGAAATTAATATTCCCCTAAGACATCCAAGTACGTATATATTAATCAAGGTATATACTTAGAAAAAAAATGTAGGTAGTGCTATGTTACTTAAAAATTTTCAGGAATAAGGGATGCCTGGGTGGCTCAGTGGGTTAAGTGGCTGCCTTCCGCTCAGGTCATGATCCCAGCGTCCTGGGATCGAGTCCCACATCGGGCTCCTTGCTCGGCAGGGAGCCTGCTTCTCCCTCTGCCTCTGCCTGCCACTCTGTCTGCCTGTGCTTGCTCCTGCTCTCTCTGACAAATAAATAAATAAAATCTTTAAAAAACATTTTTTCAGGAATAAAATTCTAGGTAGATATGTATAATTAACTATACGGAATCTTTAAAAAGTATAGGTTTAAAGTAACTTAACCCTGAGGTGTTTTTTTTTTTTTTACATTATAAAACAAACCCTGAGTTTGTTTTTACTTACATTACTTCCAAAAATGGAAAATCCACTCAATTTTAGAACAGGAGTCAACAAACATTTTATATAAAAACTAGTAACTATTTAGGCTTTGAGGTTCATTTAGATCCTTTTGGGACTACTCAACTCTGTTTTGCTGTTGGGAGTATAAAAGCAGCCATGAACCATACAATTTTGAGATTGTACGCCCCCTAAGTGGCCATGTTTGTTAGCTTTTATCCAGATTGGTTTACCAAACTTTGCCTCTTAAATGTATTCCAATATTTCTACTATCTTTTCAACTTCTGGAGGTTTTACATTTAATGCTTAGCAAAAAAAAAAAAAAAGATATTTTTTTCATAAGGCAAACTTTCTTTTCTGCTTGATTATTAATGAGATTTTATTATCTTGGACATATTGAACATAATGAAATATATAAAGTGAGTTTTGTTTATTCCACAGTCAGACAGTTCTCTCATTTAAACAATCAAGAGACTATTAGATTTTGATAGAGGACCAATCAGCTGGAAATTCTTTGGCGAATTAGTTCCTTAAGAAGAGCATGAAATTGTGAAGAAGCTCTATGTCAAGTAAAAGAATCCTGTGGTTTCAACTCTAGACACTTACAAAATATCTGCTTTATATGCTGTCTTTATTTTGAGGAAACTCTTTTTTTAAGATTTTATTTATTTCTTTGAGAGAGAGGGCATGAACAGGGGGGTGATGAGGGTTGGGGCAGAGAGAGAAGGAGAAGCAGACTCCCTGCTGAGCTGGGGGCCCAATGTAGGGCTCAATGCCAGGGGCCCTGGGATCAGGACCTGAACTGAAGGCAGAGTTTAACCAGCTGAGTTGCCCAGGCGCCCTTGAGGAAACTGTTTTATAAATCTCTTTAACAAGGTAGTAAATTAAACTAAAGTGGGAAGAAGGTTAATAATATATTTATTAATATGTTTAAATATTATCAATGCATTTATATTATGTTTAGAATACTATAATACTGCAAAATATACTGCATCGCCATTTTATATACTTTATATTATATATTATAATAGTTAATGTAATAATTGTGAATATATTAATATTATTATTATTCAAAAGATAGGCATAAGGACATCATACTGTCTTGGACCCAGAATACTAACTGAGATCTAATTATTGGAAAGAAACTTTTGTTGGAAAATAGAAATTCTAAATTGTATTTGAAGGCGAAGTGAAAACTATTCCTTTAGCTATGAATATTTTCTCATTGTGTTTAAATATTGATTTTTTTTTCTTTTCACAATTCTCACCCCAAAGAAACATGTGGAGAAGGAAAGAAACAGTAATGTAGGGGAGGACTAGATTCATCTTTCCATGTCCCCCTAGAGGTTTTGTCATACCGCCCATTAATTGGTGTCATCTAGTTCTCCCAAACATTGATGAAAGCTCTGCCAATGATTGATAGTTATTATATTAAGAAACATCAGGAGGATCAGGAATTATTTCTTCTATAATTATTGACAATGGCAGGCTAAGTAAGGTCAGCCAGATGAGTTAGTTACTTAAAGATCCTCTGCTGAGACATTATATTTTGTTCACTGTGGAAGAGTGAAAAACAAAATTATACTTTGCTCAAGGTTGAGGTATTCAGCCCACTGAGCTCTCAGTGGAAAGTGGGACATACAGGAGCTCCAAGGATGGTATGCTGAGAGATGGTTGTTTTGGTGACCAGTGTTGAAGGTTAGACATTGTTTCTTCAAAATGTGGCCCACATGCAATCTACATAAGAATCACTAGGATTAATTATTTCAAAGGTAAATTCCTAGTTTCATTCAGAATGACTCAGTCAAAATGTCTGGAATTGCAGCCCAATATCTGTCTTTCTTTTTAATCATCTCTAAATGAATTTCATGCATGTGAGGTTTGAAAAACACTGAATCAGTGGCTCCTGGGTAGAATTTTCTATTGCTTCCTCCTCCATTGGGGATTTCAAGTAATGACCCATTGGTTCTAAGGGTACAAAAGTAGTAATTCTGTATTATCTTGGAGTTGTTGGGCTTGGAAGATCAAGAATTCCCTAAATTATACATAAAATGCAGAATGTTTCACTGTTTTTTTCTGGGGTGAAGATCTCTAGCTTATCATATTCTCAAATAGTTCCCTATCTCCCTCCCAAATTTAAGGATCACTGGACTAAAGAAATCAAACTGATCCATCTAATTATAACTGACTAATTCTTTTTTTGGACTCTTCATTTACCATGGTCAAGATAGCAGGTCATTCAGTTGATAAGAAGTAGTTTTAAAATGTCTGTGCAGCTTTTTAGTCATAAGTTTTTCATTTCTTAAATTATCAACCATTTCTGAAGTAAAATGCCAGGCACATTTATCATCAACCTAATATCAAATGTCTGGTTCTAAATGTTCCATCAACTGAATGTAAAATTCATATCAAGGATAGAAAACTTCTGATTAGAAAATACACCCTCTATTTCATACCCATTACTTGTTTATCCCAGCTTCTCCTTTGAAATCATCCATAATATTTCTTCTGGCACTATCCCACTGAAAATACTGTAGGTCTCCTTTGGCATGTGGTAGTCTTTCCACAAAGAGTTTATACCAAGTATAAACAAGTAAAAATGAAGCTGAACGAAAGTGAATCAGGATAGAACTGACAGCCATTTATAACTCTGTGATTCTGGGGTAGTGATGAAAATCTTTATGTCTGGTTAATAATATTGTGCAAGGAAAGACATCCTCTAGGACAAAAAAAGAGTTCTCTATATTGTGAACTTTACAAAAGGTAAAACCTTTAGTTAATATGTACCTAAGCTGGAAAGAATAACTGTTGCAAACCAATAGTCTCTGACACAAAAGAATCAGAACTTACCAATTTTGGCATATATCAGTAGCAAAAAGAGTAAGTCTAGGTAGGATGGAAGTATTCAATTATCTTTGAATACAAAGGAAACAAAACCTATGGCTTAACAAAACTGCCTCACAACAAAATCTTGGGTCCTAGAGACATTACAAAAATGTCTAAGCTTTAATGTTAGTTATCTACCTCTGTCACCTTTTAGTTCATATTCTAGATGCTGGCAATGTTGTCACACATAGAATAACTCAATAAATACTTCTTCAATACATGTATGAATGAAAGGTAGTAAGTAAATGAGATTGTAGACATTCTAGTTATAGTAGGGTAAATGTATGATCATATATGAAAAAATTTTCAATGGCCTGATACAGTATACTTTTTTTAGCTCATAGAAAGCTCAGTGCATGACAATGGCATATTCTACTCAGAGACCAGGTTTCGTATAAATTTCAACATCTTCTTCCCTCAGAGTCCACAACTAGCTAGGAGGAGGAAGAGAGAGAATAGAGGACCATGAGAGTTTGAATGGGTCACGCCTGGATGTGGCATGATCACTTGTACCTACATTTCATTGGTCAGTTCTCCATCGTATGGCGCCAGTTAATTACAAAGGAGGCAGGGAAAACTGGGCAGGCTGTGTACTGAAGAGGAAATAATAATAGTTTTCATTTAAAGATTAGCTTGTCTCTACCATGCTATAGTTAGCTAGTTCTCAAATTTTTCCTTAGGTAATGAGAACATGTTTAAATAATACCTACCATTTATATATATATATATATTATATATATAATATATATGTATTAATATATATATTATTTTATATATATATTAATATATATAATATATATATTAATACCAGTAGGTATTAAATAATACCTACAATTTATATCCAGCTCTATGGTTATTTACACACATGGGGTCACACATAGGATTTTCTCACTACCCTGTTATCCCATGTAGCAAACCCAAACTTGCTGCAATCTTGAAAAGTGGAATGCCTGCTAGTCTAACAGCACAAGAGGGACTATTCTAAGATTTAATTTTAACAACTTACTAAATGACTCAGCACTTTTACCCACTAAACCAACAAACTGTTATCCAATTTTTCCTTAGTAAGACTGCAGTTATAGTTCTGAAGCTCTTTCTAAAACATCCTAGATTTTCTAATGCAAGGCATCATAATTCCCCTCCCCTGCCCACAAGCATTAATTAGGCAATGGACCCACTTATTCACTGTTTTGACATGCACAGTATATGAAAAGCTAATAGTGAACTAGTGGAGTTATCTATTCAATCACATATATTCACCTTTTCGACCCTGTGAGACCATTTCTTAATGAGATTATAAGATGTACATACCACGGAGATTGGGATTTATGCAGTTACTTCTCAAATCTCAGCTACTAATTAGCAAACTTCCTCTTCAGCAGTTAAATGAATTAACCAGTTAGCTAAGGAGGGCCTTCATAGCTTATCCTTTCTTATCTCTAACTTTAAGTATGTCATAATAACCTGCCTCATATTCACCATATTGCTGATTTGTTATAAGCAAGGTTTGCTATATTTAAAAAGAGATAATAAAATTCATTTTTAATTAATTGTAAATTCCTTCCCACTTGCCTCCTCACCTCTCCCCTATTCCATTTTTTTCTGTATTTCTCCAGTAAATATGCTCTGTTAGAATCAAAAAGCATTGAGTTAACAAGCAACGATGCCTATTAACAAACCTAAAGACACACTATCTTCTTTTATGCAAGGAAGTCATCTCTGGCAAGTCACATGCATTGACTCATGAATTTGTTCTCAGGGGGAAAAAAGTATCAAGTTAAAATATTCATGTGTTTTAGAATACGTATATTAACATTACTCAGAAAAAAATAGGTGGGAGAACCTAGCATAGTTTATCGTAGAAAAGTGCTGTGCTTATATAGTCAACAAAATTGTAATTATTTTGTATAGTGACAGATGCTAACAACTCTTATCTTGAACATTTTGTAATGTATATAATTGGTGAATCACTGTTGGACACCTAAAAGTAATATAATACAGTATGCCAACTAAACTTCAATAAAAAATAGCTAAAACATCAAAAAAAAGGATCTTATTATTGAAAAGTTTTATGTATAGGAATTACTGTTACAAGGTATTGTACTTCTCAGATGTGGTATCCATATAAAACAGTTTTTAAAATGTATAGTCTCTTTCATTCCTGCCTTCTTATACCACTCTCTCTTTTTTTTTTTTTTACTCTTCTTTTTACTTTTCTATGATATCTAGCTCCTGGGAACATTCTGGACTTCATACATTATTAGGTCAAAAGGCTGATAATAGGATATTTCCATTGTTCCACAAAACCCATAACTTGGCAAATGCCCTATATGCTAATATTTAAATAAACTTCTTTCCAAGGGCTTTTTTTTTTTAATTGCAACAGGAGAGAAATTTTTGTATCCCTCACCTCTTATGTTTTTTCTCCTAACCCCTGATGAAAGTGGAGTCTATGTGCAATATTTTATTGATGGTATCCTATGAAAGGCGTTAAACACTGACAAATGACAATTTGCCTTACAGAGGCTCCATTCTAAAGAACCTACTATTATAGATGATTGTGATAATTATTGTCCAAAGAGATCCACTATTGCCATCCCAAGACAAAGCTAGCAGGAATGACGAGCTTCAGAATGGAGCAGAAATTCCAGGGAGCAAGGACGTACAAAGGGGTACTAGGAAAGAGAGATTATGGGAGGCCCGAGAATAAAGAAACTCCAAAGAACAAAGTATCCAACCAAAGTGACTCAGTGTTGACTGAAATATTACCACCAAAAGAAC
Organism: Taxidea taxus jeffersonii; assembly: GCA_003697995.1. Classification (NCBI taxonomy): domain Eukaryota; kingdom Metazoa; phylum Chordata; class Mammalia; order Carnivora; family Mustelidae; genus Taxidea; species Taxidea taxus. The sequence goes on along the minus strand of ML105042.1, from coordinate 112,556 downwards.
AAAAACTTTACACCAACCACTAAAAATGTTTATATGTTTATAATTGATTTCTAATACAATTGCATTGTTATTTTTGGCAATAACTATACGTGCTTGCCCTTCCAACACGTGCGCTAGGTAAATCAATAATGTCATTTTCAATGACCACTGACAAGATCTATCAATGGTAAGTGTAAATTGGATGGAATGTATACATGTATTGACAAAATCAATTAGTCTAGAGAGTGTTTAGACATTTTCTACACAAGGTTATACTTCCTAATAGAATAATCAGTTTTGATCTTCTAGTGACCCTGTGAACAAATAGATCTAAGATACTTTTTATAATCTGCTACTTGTGTTTCTTACTAGAAGAAATTTCCCCAAAAAAGGGTATTTTGATGACACATGCTTGCAAAATCTGGAAGGAAACAACAGTGTAAGTTCAAGACGGTGGCTGCTGCTTATTCTCATTAGTATTCCCCTTAAGCCTTCTCAGGTTGGTGCCCCTATGATTCACAGGATGATTTCTTGCACCAACCTTTCCAACATGTCCTATTTTCCAGTTTACTCTTATCATTGCCAACTTCATAATCAACACACTGAGCTCAGGAAAATTGGGGAGGATTTTGGCTCATTCTATACCTGTGACTTGCCATTAAATTAACACTGTAAAAGAGATCAACTGAACCTGATCTTAGAACAGAATTATAAGGAAATTATCTCATAAGACCCTTTCCTTAAGTAAATGTATCTCTCACTCATTGAATAGAATGAAGAATTAATCCCCAAGGACTTTTGCCTAAGAAGAAAAATGTGTAACTAATGAACTTCAATTAATTTTTCAAGTTGTACATTTCAATTAATTGTTATGTTATCATCTAGAAAGAATCTCAGTTGAAAGATACCTATCACTGTCAATAGCAAGAGAAAATGTTTCTGTCCATGCTAAATGGTTTACCTACATTTATATTGTGTACTAGGTCAAAATTACATATACAAACACACTACATGAGCATGCATGCATGCAACACTAGTTGAAAATAACATATTATTTTGAATTATATCATTTTAATAATAGTATTTGACAAATATCAGGTATTTAGAGTTGTACACTAAACAAAAAATTGGCAATCTAAATTGCAATCACAAAGGAAATTTATGATTTAGACATTTACTTCAATTGTGCGAAAGTAAGAATAGTCAGTTACTACAAATTAAAGAGTTGTTATTGAATTCTATTATACTGGTGGACTACAAGTCATAAATCAAAAATAGAAAAGGAAGAATAAAAGAAAGACACTGAGTTCCATCACCTGCACCATCACAGAAGTACCAATAACGCAGTTAAACTAAAGCAATAAAGCAAATCAGATATCAGAATATGGCAAGGGATACCTGGGTGGCTCAGTTGGTTAAGCAGCTGTCTTCGGCTCAGGTCATGATCCCAGCGTCCTGGGATCGAGTCCCACATCAGGCTCCTTGCTTGGCAGGGAGCCTGCTTCTCCCTCTGCCTCTGCCTGCCACTCTGTCTGCCTGGGCTCTCTCTCTCTCTCTCTCTCTCTAACAAATAAATAAATAAATAAATTTAAAAAAAAAAAAGAACATGGCAAAAATATGACTTAAACCCTTCAAAACCTTGAGGTCATCCATGTAAAGATGCAATGCCTTAAGATGATAATAGATATCTGTAATTAATTTTAGGGTCAGATGCTGTATAACCGTATAGAAAACAATTCTACTGAGCTCATCCAAGTTAGTCAAATAACATAAATTTGTCGTTCTTTGGCTCATTGCTCATTCAATACACATATTTCAAAAGAAGAAAGATATGAAATCAATAATCTAAGCTTCCTCATTAGGAAACTAGACAAAGAAGAGATATAAAGGCTTAAAGCAAACAAACAAACAAAAAAGAATAATAAAAATTATACCAGAAATCAATGAAACTGAAAACAGAAAAACAATAAAATCAATGATGTCAAAATCTTCTTTGAAAACAAGAGTAAAATTGATAAACTTTAAATAAAGCTAACCAAGAAAAAAATGGAACAGATACAACTTTTAAATATCAGAAATAAATATTGGTCCCATGGACATTAAAAGGATAATAAAAATATTATGAACAACTCTATACCACAAATTTGATAACTTGGATGAAATGGACCAATTCCTTGAAAACAAATTGTCAATGCTCAAAAAGGAGAAAAATATAATCTAAATAAGTCTGTGTCTTTTAAAGAAATTGAATCAAAATTGAATCAGTTAATAACCTTCCAAAGAAGAAAGCTCCATGTCCAGATGATTTCATTGTTTAGTTCTACCAAACATTTAAGGAAGAAATGGCATAACTTCTCTACAAACTCTTCCCAAAAAATGGAAGCAGAGGGAACACTTCCACTTATTCTTACTTATTAATTCATTATATGAAGTTAATAGTATACCCTAATACCAGATGAAGACATTAAAAAAGGGGAAAACTCAAGACCAAAATTTCTCATGGACATAGATGCGAAAATTCTCAGTGAAATACTAGCAAATCTAATACAATAATATAGTAAAAATTATACATCAAGGCCAACTGGAATTTATTCCAAGTGTGCAAGCCTTGTTAAACATTTGAAAATTCATTAACGTAATCTGTCACCTCAACAGGTTCAAGAAAAACTACGTGATCAATCATTGATGCAGAAAAGCAACTGACAAAATCAAATACTTGTTCATGATAAAAAAACTCTTGGCCAACCAGAAATAGCAAACCAGAAGCCTGATAAGAAACATCTACAAAAAAAACTACAGAAAATCACACTTTCTATTGAGAAACTATGTGCTTTCTCCCTATGATTGGGAACTAGGCAAGAATGCTTCCTCTCTCTATTCCTGTTCAACACAGTACTGAAAGTCCTAGTTAATGCAAGAATACAAAAAGAGAAAATACAAGCACACAGATTTCAAAGGAAGAAATAATACTCTCTTTGTTCAGAGATGATATGATCGTCTACATAGAAAAGCCCAGAGAATCAACAATAGAAATAAAAACAAAACCTACTGGAACTAATAAGCAATTACAGAAAGGATGCAGGTTACAAGGTTAATCTAAAAGAGTCAATTACTTTCCTACATACCAGCAACAACAACTGAAATTCAATGTTAGATACACAAATTCACACTATTTACATTAACACCAAAAACATGAAATAGATAAAAAATCCTTGCCATAAATCTATCAAAATGTGTATGTGAGGAAAACAACAAAACTTGGATGAAAGAATTTTTTTATTGAGGTATTATTGACAAACTATATTAACTTCAGGTATACAACATAATGATTCAATATTTATATATATTACAAAATGATCACCACAATAAGTCTAGTTATCATTTGTCATCACACATAGTTCAAACAAAATTCTAAAAGATCTAAATAATGGGGAGTCTCCATGGTCATGGAGACTTAATATTGTTAAGATGCCAATTTTCCCCAATTGACCTATAGATTTAATGCAATAAAAATCCCAGCAAGTAATTTTGTGGATATTGGCAAACTGATTCTAAAGATCATAGGGAAAAGTAAAAGAGCTAACACAGTAAGAAGAACAAGGTCAGTGGGCTCATGCCAACCAATGAAAGACTTACTATAAAGATAAAGTAAGTGACATTGGCTAAAGAATAAAGACATAGGTCAATGAAACAGAACAGAGAGCCCAAAATTGACCCACATAAGTATAGTCAAATGACCCCTCACAAATGAAGATAGAATTGTCTTTTCAACAAATGGTGCTGGAAAAATTACATAACCATATGAAAAAAAAAATCTGAACACAGAATTTACATGTTTTGCAAAAATTAAGTCAAATGGGTCACAGACCTAAATGTAAAATGTAAAACTGCAAACTTTTTAGAAAATAGCATAGAAAAAAAAATATAGATAACCTTGGTTTTGGTAATGACTTTTTGAAACAACATCAAAAGTTTGATTCATGAAAGAAAAAATGATAAATTTGACTTTATAAAATTAAAAATGTCTGGTGTGTGAAAGACACTCATAAGTGGTTGAAAATATAAAACACAAGCCTGGAGAAAATATTTTCAAACCACATATCTCATAAATAACTTATATCCAAGATGTAAAAGAACACTTACAACTTAACAGTAAGAAAAGAAATAACCCAACAAGAAAATGGTCAAAATTCTGAACAGATTTCCCACCAAAGAAGATATATAGATGGCAAAAAAAAAAGTTTATGAAAAGATAATCAATTGTATGTCATTAGGAAATTGGAAATGAAAAGAACGGTGATATAATATTATCTGCCTACTAGAATGGTTTCAAGCTAAAAAACTGACAATCTCAAATATTGGTGAGCATCTAGTACAACAGGAAATCTCATCCATTGCTGATGGGAATGGGAAATGGTATACCTCACTTTGGAAGATGATTTGGAATATCTTACCAAATTAAACATAGTCTTTCCATATTATCTAGCAATCATGTTCCTAGGTGTTTTCACCAGTGAATTGAAAACTTACATACACACAAAAACTTGCACACAAACATTTATAACAGCTTTATTTATAACCTCCCAATCTGGAAACAAACAAGATGTTCTCTAACAGGTAAATGGATAAACTGTTTCTATATCTACACAGTGGAATATTATTCAGTGCTAAAAAGAAATGAGCTACCAAGTTATGAAAAAACATGGAGAAACATTAAATGCATATGGTTAAGTGAAAAAATATACATACTGAATGATTCCAACTATATGACATTATAGAAAAGGCAAAACTATAGAAATATTAAAGCAATCAGTGGTTGCCAGGGGTTCAGTAGGTAAGACAGAGGGAAGAAAAGATGAAGTACAGGGGATTCTTAGGACAGGTGTATTATTCTGTTTGGTACTATAATGGTTATCAAATGATATATTCACTTGTCAACAACTGTAGAACTCTACAATACAGTGAACTTTAATGTAAATTATGGACTTTAGTTTTGTTTTTTTATGGACTTTATAACAATGTTTTGATATTGATTCATTAATTGTAATAAATGTACTACAATAATGGAAGACATTAATAATAGGGGAAATTATATAAACAGGGAGACATTATATGGGAATTACCTGTATTATCAGCTCAATTTTTCTGTAAATCAAATATAAAGTAAATGTGACATCTAAAACAAAGCCAAAAAATTGTTACCTTGATTATATAAGGAATTCTAAAAATTAAAGATGAAAAATCAGAAAATTTAAGAGAAAAATAGAAAAGGTTACAAACTGGCAATTCATAGAAGGGGAACTCCTCTAAGAATAGGAAACAAATACATAATGATACCTAATTTTGTTAGCGTTAAGAGTAATGCAAATTAAAATAACAATGAAATAGTTCTGTATACCCAATAGATAGGGTATACAAATTAGAAAATTAGATAATATCAAGTTTTAAGGTTGTGTGAGAACTAGAACAGAATAAATTTATGTAAATTAAAAATACACAAATACACAAAACTACAATGCATATATTTAAGGATGTATAGATATACAAAGACATTTAATATACAATTAGAATGGATTTTATAGTGGGGAAGAAATGAGTCAATATAAAATGAGAAGAAAAAACATAAGTAAAATTAGAAAGAGGAATAGACCAATGATGATAGTGTGCCATGAACTGAGGAATATGAAAACTTTAATTCCACACGTGAAGTCCAAAAATTAAAATAAGAAATATTAAGGAATTGTAGCAGGAGCTCCTGAAAACAATTAGAAATTGAGATAAATTATGTGCTATGTGCCGAGTAGCAGATGAAAGATATTTCTAAATGTCCTGGCACAAGCTGTTTCAGTGAAAATCAGGAGAGGGACTGAAATTAAGATAGAAGCAAGTTATCAGTGATCAAGGTGTGCAATGGTAGAGACAATGCCGAAGGGCTAGAATTCCCACAAAAATTGAGATAAAATGAAAAGTTTAAAAGCTTGAAGCTTCAAATGGGGCATAAAAGTATGATAGAAATAATTTAAATATCTTGATCTTATTTTACAATGAAAATGTCCAGTGCTAGGGAATTCAAGAAGAAAATTTTAAGAGTTGAAACTGGTTTCATTAATTAAAGTTGGCTAACGATAAACTATATAAGAATCTGAAGAGAAAATATAGACTAGCAAAAAGGATGTTAAAAAAGATCAAGATAGAAAATATATATATAAATCATAAAAATCACTGAAATATAAGATTCATCAAAACCCAGATGAGAAGATTAAGGGCACTTTTGTGCAGTGGTTAGGGTTTGTGTTGAAAAACTCAGACTTGGGTTTTGAGCTTACCCTCACTACTCACTCACTAGGTCACTATGGTGAACTTGAGCAAATACTTAGAAGTTCAGTACTTCTTTAAAAGATATTGAAAGGATTAAATGAGGCAATGCATACATTTTCTGGAACATAAGTATCATTATCAGCAGCATCAGTACTCTGGGGGACAGAACTCATAATTTATCTATGTTTTACCCAAAACACCTATTAGAGCACCTAGGAAGTATTAAAATACCCCAAAGGAAGAAAATCAATAAATTATTATAAATATATTAAGGATGTGTATATAGAGAGAATATAGATATATAAATAGAAACATAAGAAATGTTTTACTTATTAGATTACCAGATTATAAAAGGCTTAACTCAAAGACAGCCAGATGGAAGAGATGGGTATGGCAAAGCAAATGGGGAAGGACAAGGTGTGGAGCTTCCATGGTCTATCTGGACACATCATTCTCCCTGAAACTCCAAGTGTTCACCAATCAGAAAGCTCTCTGAACCATGTCCTTATGGGGTTTTGTAGAGGCTTTATTACATAGATATGATTGATTACATTATGGGCCATTAGTGATCGAATTCCATCTCCAGGCTTTTCCCTCTCTCCGGAGGTCAGGAGGTAAAACTGAAAGTTCTAATGCTCTTATCTGGTTGACTCCAATGACAACCAGCCCCCAACCTTAGGTGATGTCTAAAAGTAACCTCATTAATATCACAAAAGACACCTTTATTGCTCTCCTTACTTAGGAAATTCCAATGGTTTGGGGAGCTCTGTGACAGAAATAGTGATGAAGACCAAACATAAAACTCTTACTATAAATCACAATATCACAATATCAAATAGTTTAGCATTTTTGAAGTGATTTCAAACATCTTGTATGTTTTAATCAAATATAGAACTTAATGTTGAGTGCCAAATATGTGTCAAGCACAATCTTATAATGTGAATAGCATTATCTTGAGTTTACATATATAAACATTTAGCCCTAAAAAATAATTTAAAATTTACTTAAGGTCATAGAGTTTACTAGCAGATCAAGGACTATCCAGTTTCAAGTCAAGAGCTCCTTCAACTACCTAATATACATTTCACCATTAAATGATAGTTTGAATTTTTCTTCATGAGCATTTTGTAGGATGAAGTCTTCGCCAATGCTAGAAGAGTAATGCTATATGAGGTAGAAGTTTGCCAGAAGCACCAAGATTATTCGCATTTGGATGAGTGGGTGGGAGAATTCAAGCAACATCTGCTGCCCCTCTATGGTCCAGCACACAGAACTATAAAAATGCAAAATGTTCTCTTTTCTTAAAAAAATGAACAACCAGTCCCAAAGGAATCACCGAAGGGGGAAGGCAGACTTGAAACGGAACCACAGAATCATTTCAAAGCTAATTAGAAGCTACAAATGTGGCAAAGAAAATTTCAATGCAGTGCATTTAGAGCAAGAAAAGAATGAACTGGCAGGCTGTGCTCTAACCAGAGCCAAACTAGATTATCTGGCCCAGCACTACTCACCCTTTTGTTCAACTGTTTGTTTGACTAGCATGACCTTTACTGCACTCATGAAGTAATGTGAAGAAAAGAGAGTAACTCTCCCCTCTAATCATTGCAAAATGCCCTGTTGGGACAGGCAATCATTACATGGAGAATTGTATTCAAAAAGCGGACAGGTGGTGAGGCCATAGCTAAGTGCTTGTCCATGGACAATAGGAACCCATGAAGTTAAGGGAGCCTCAGACAAAATCATATGGAGCATCTTTTTTCACTCCAGTTGCTACTGCCCCAGAATGTGGACACACACAAAGTTAGAGAGAAGAAGGCCAAGGAGAAGGAGGATGGATGAATGAAAAGGGGACATAAAAATAAAAGGATTGGAGATGTCTGTGAGATTACAGCCTTACTCACAACCCACAGTTTTATGTTTCATCTGTGAGAGCTGATTGCTGACCATCACATTGCTGGAGTTTAAGACCAAAGCCACCTTAAATATCTACAGAAAGCAACAGAGGAACAGTGAGGACTCCAGAAACCACAGGACATACAACAGTGAGAGATCTTCCTACTCTTCAGCAATTTTGCTTCCACTATAGATTAAAGAAAACGGTCATTAGCTAGTCCTTTCTCTTACTTCTGCGTGCCTAAACCAGAAACACTTGCTAACTTTCCTAACTTCTACCTGCATTATCTACTTCAAGAAGAAAGGAAGAGAGCTTTCTTTTGAAGCAAATAAGTAATTACATTAAATTTTTTATCATTAAATTTTAGACTATTGGCTGAAATATATGATTTTAAAGATTTACTTATTCATTTTGAAAGAAAGCATGAGTAGAAGGGGTAGAGGGAGAGGGAGAGAGAATTCCAAACATACTATACACTGGGGCTCTATCTCATGACCCTGAGATCATGACCTGAGCTGAAACCAAGAGTCAGATGCTTAACTGACTGTGCCACCCAGGAGCCCGAGCTTTAAATAAGCCACTAGCAAAAAAAAAAAAAAAAAAAAAGCAGCACATAAAATAACAAGCCAAAACCCTAGAGTTACTAAAACTTTTTTCATGGCTGCCACAATATACTTAACTAGAGGTGAACTTTTTGGAAATTTGGTTCTCTGTAGCATAAACCAGAATTCACTGACTTGAACACTGGAAACAATATTCATCACTAAACACTTTACAGACAATTCTATTCCTCACAAATGTATTGAGTACTTAACTAGGTCCTTGATGCTGATGAAAAATGTTTATTGAGATTATAGCAGAGACTGTAGTTACTTACTACACCATCCTTCCAATGCTTCCTCCTAACCAAAATTTAATGAATGCAATGCTGCCAATAAAAGAAAGACTACATTTCCCTCACTCTTGCTGCTTGGGATGGCCATGAGATATAAGGGACTGTGATGAGGAATTTCTGAGAAATGTTTGAAAAAGGGAGAGGTCATGCATTTCTCCATTCCCTTCTTCCTGCTTTCAATTACAGAAAAGAAGTAGCTGGAGTAATAGGTGCCATTTTGGAATATGAAGAGGCATGAAGGCCAATAAAACCATTCTCTAAAATACTAAAAAAGGAAGCCAATCAATAGCATTATGCTCTGTAGACAACATGGTCTCTATTATAACTCAATCCTGCCACTTTGGCAAAAAAAAAAAAAAAGCAGCCATAGACAATAACTAATAGAATGTCCATTTATAGATGTGCATTTATAAAACAGGTAGTCACCCAATAGGCCCTAGCTCACCTACCCAGGAAAGAGAAAGCAAAGTGAGAATATGAAAGTTTACATCTTGGCCATGGTTAAGATGGTGTATAACCCTAAGACTTCCTAACCTCCACATATCTTTTATATGAAAAGAAACCCATTTCTTCCTTTTTTAATATTTGGTGGTATTTCTCTATTACATAGATTGAGAACAAAACCTAAGTATTATAAAAATAGGGTTTCTACATCAAAATGTTAAAATTTAATGGGTCAGTCAGTTAAATGTTAAGTTTCTATATAGTATAGAAATTATTATAATAATGAAATCAAAGAACACAGAGAAGAAGTGTCTAATTTAGCCAAGATTAGGGAAGACTTTTTAGAACAACAGACATTGAAGATGAGCTTAAAGGATGATAGGAAGCTATCTAAATGAAGAGCATGGAAGAGAGTTTCCAGAAAGCAGAAGGAGCATGTGCAAGTGTCCCCAAGTGGTAAGCTTAAGAGCCAGATCTAAAGAGTCTTACATACCAAATAAGGATCTCACCTTTATTTTAAAGGTATTGATTCATCAAGGAGTGTTTAGGAGGAAGTGATTCAATTATTTGCATTTCAGGAAGATCAGGTTGGCTACAGGTATGAGGATAATAAGAAGTTTGGAAGATGGCAGGTGGCAAGATCAGTTGCAATGCTTTTGTAATAACCCACAAATAAGAGGTAAGTAATAGATCTGGAAAGGTGGGTTTGACTTAAGAAAGTTAGAAGGTAAAATTTCTGGGGTGCCTGGTTGGCACAGTTGGTTAAACATCTGACTCTTGGTTTCAACTAAGGTCATGATCTCATGATTGTGAGGTGGAACCCTACCTTGGGCTCCACACTCAATGCAGGTTCTGCTTAAGATTCTCTCTCCCTCTCCTTCTGTACCTCCCACTCATGTTCTCACACTTTCTTTCTCTCTCTCTCAAATAAATAAATCTTAGAAAAAAAAAGAGGGAGAGAAAGTAAAATTTCTTATGTAAGGGTGGACTGGATCCAGAAGGAAGGTGGTAAATGACAGAAGTTGAAAATGAGGCTGAGGTTAGTGGTTTGAACAACTGGAAGTGTTGGTATCATTTATGGAGGTCACAGTCCATGGTAAAGCAAGAGACAGACGAAGAATTGGAACATTGGGATTGAATTCCTAGCCTTGACACATATGAGCTCTTAAGGTATAAGCAAGCCCCTCACCTTTCTGAGCCTCGTGAATGTGCAGATAATAATGCCTGAATCTCAGGACTAATGTAAGGCTTAGGTGACATAAGAGGGTGCTATGGTCTGAATGTTTGTGTTCCCCCAAAATGCATGTAGAAGCCCCTACTGCCAATGTGACTGTATTTGGAGACAGGACCTTTATAGAGGTAATTAAGGTAAATGATAAATAAGTGAATAAACACCAATTTTTAAAAAATCTTTTTTAATTAAATGGATCATAAGGATGGGACCTTGATCAAATAGAATTAGTGTCCTTATAGGAAAAGATACCAGAGACCCTATTCCCTCTCTACTATGTTAGGACACAAGTAGAAGGCAGCCATCTGCAAGCCAGAAAGAGAACTCTCCCCATAAACTGAATCTGTGGGGCCTTGGCCTGGGACTTGTTACCCACCAGAACAGTAAGAGATTTCTGTTGTTTAAGACACCCATTCCAGGGCATTTCGTTATGGCAGCCTGAGCAGACTAAGACACAAGTATTAAGCAGAAGGCCTGGAACATGTTAGACACCCAATAAATACTGTGTCAGTGCTCCTTTCTTGCTCATCCCTCCGAATGTTAGACTTTTATATACAACACAAAAAATTATAAACTTAAAATTAATGGTTTAGCTAGTGTTACAGCCCTACAGCAGATCAGAAGCAACAAACTGGAAAGGCTGTGGGAAGAGCTTTGAGAGCCAGCTAACCCAGGAGAAGTAGAGATAATGTTCTATTACAGAGAGAAAGGCCAAAGCTGCATGCATACTGGGAAACTGACAGGAGTTCATAATTGTGAGCCTGGGACATCCACAAAAGCTAGAACAGCCTTCAATTACTTTGCAAGGTAGGTAAGGAGGCAAGAAATCAAGCTATTTGTTTTTTAAATTATATCATAATAAATATATTTAAATGTTAAAGTGCTGGTATTTCAAGTGTTCATTTAATTAGAAATTTCATTTGTACAGTATATATTATTCTCCAAAGAAGTTAGCTAAATGAGGCATATATCTATTAATAGTCTTTTGCTAATTTAGGTTTTAAATTCTCTAGCTGTTAATTGATTGTTTTAAATTTTCCCTACTTTTCTTATTAAATGGTAGGACTCTGGGGAATAGTGAAATGAATTAATTATGTTGATGTGCTTAGAGGTACAGGGCCAGAAAAGACCTTTAGAGGTCAAACAGCCTGGAAGGTCCTCTCCCTGCTGCCACTGTTCTCCTTATCTTAGTTAGATACTCGTGGCTCTTCTTTTAGTCACAGCTATGGTATCTCCTCCCTCAACTCACCCAAAACCCTTTATGCTAACTGAGCCGATTTCTTCCACTAACCTGTGTTTGATTGTCCTTATAAGTCTGATGCCCACAATTCTTGCCACAAAACACATTCTCTATAAATGTGTATTAAGTAGATGCATGAATAAGACCTGGCCTTTCCATCAGCTGCAATGTTCTTTCAAACCATCAATGAAAAATTAGAATGCAGACTATTTTAAATAATTGGGATATCTCCATGTTTATGTGTTGTTGTATCAACTGCTAAAAGTCAGCTACATGATTAAAACCTAAGCCTACAGGGACGCCTGGGTGGCTCAGTTGGTTAAGCAGCTGCCTTCGGCTCAGGTCATGATCCCAGCTTCCTGGGATCGAGTCCCACATCGGGCTCCTTGCTTGGCAGAGAGCCTGCTTCTCCCTCTGCCTCTGCCTGCCACTCTGTCTGCCTGTGCTCGCTCTCTCTCTCTCTCTCACAAATAAATAAAATCTTAAAAAAAAACAAACAAACAAACTTAAGTCTACATGTTAAAACTTAACAACTGCTTCCCCAAAACCTTTTATGGAACTCCCAAATGTCTGGTCTCACAGCAACTTCCTGTTGGACAATTTGAGGAAACCTTTGTGACTTGTGAACTCTGGAGAGATTAATTCTATTGTAGTTCATTTTTTTTTTTCAGTTTTTGTTCTGTGTCTCTGTTTTGGTTTTGTTTGGACTTCAAAAAGAGCAGACACTGAACTCATTACCTCACATTGTGTCGTCGGTGAGGAAATAATCTCAGCGATGTTTATAAAGATACTAGCTTCCTGGGCATTCCATTTACAAGATAGTTCCTATCAGAAATATTCAGGTAGTATAATTAAGTCAGATTTTCCCTGAAAAAAAATTTTTTTCAGCATTCCCCAAAGTGCTCCTTTTGTTTGTTGGTTGGTTTTAATGAGGACACTTAACAAAAAATTCAACTGCTCCCCTTAATTCTTTCTCCACCTTCCGAAAGGTGCCTTCAGAAGTATATATAAACTGCATAGCTGATCTGACCCTGCAGGTCTAGGTAGCAATTCCATTTGTTCTGTCTGAAATTGACACTGACAGAATTGCACCTTGAAAGGATGAGAAAGGCAATGTTTTATACAAAGTGATTGTTCAAATGCAGGTGTGTTAGTACATAGATAAAGGAATTCCTCCCTGAACACAGGACAGTGTGGATGGTTGCTGTACAGTACATAACAACAAAGTTCCCAGTTTGCCCTAATATAATATCTTCTATCTCAGTTTTGCTTAAGGTTGACTCCAGCCCTGCTTTAGCCTTTCTTCCTAAGTTTTGATCTTAATTCTTCAATTATTTCTTTAAAAAAAAAAAGATTTTATTTATTTGACACAGAGAGAGACAGCAAGAGAGGGAACACACAAGCAGGAGGAATGGAAGAGGGAGATGGAGGCTTTCTTTTTTTTTTTTATTTAAGCTTTTTTTATTTAAACATATAATGTAACCCCACCACCCTCTCCCAACCCCTCTCCACCCCATCCCCCTCAGTTTGTTTTATGACATTAAGAGTCTCTTTTGGTTTGTCTCCCTCCCGATCCCATCTTGTTTCATTTTTACTTTTCCTACCACCTTAACTCCCACCCCCGTTGCATCTCCACTTCCTCATATCAGGGAGATCATGTGATAGTTGTCTTTCTCCAGTTGACTTATTTCCCTAAGCATAATACGCTCTAGTTCCATCCATGTCAACGCAAATGGTAAGATTTCATTTCTTTTGATGGCTGCATAGTATTCCATTGTATATATATACCACTTCTTCTTTATCCATTCATCTGTTGATGGACATCTAGGTTCTTTCCATAACTTGGCTATTGTGGACCTTGCTGCTATAAACATTTGGGTGCACGTGCCCCTTTGGATCACTACGTTTGTATCTTTAGGGTAAATACCCAGTAGTGCAATCGCTGGGTCATAAGGTAGCTCTATTTTCAATTTTTTGAGGAACCTCCATGCTGTTTTCCAGAGTGGTTGCACCAGCTTGCATTCCCACCAACAGTGTAGGAGGGTTCCCCTTTCTCCACATCCTCGCCAGCATGTGTCATTTCCTGACTTGTTCATTTTAGCCATTCTGACTGGTGTGAGGTGGTATCTCACTGTGGTTTTGATTTGTATTTCCCTGATGCCCAGTGATGTGGAGCACTTTTTCATGTGTCTGTTGGCCATCTGGATGTCTTCTTTGCAGAAATGTCTCTTCATGTCCTCTGCCCATTTCTTGATTGGATTATTTGTTCTTTGGATGTTGAGTTTGCTAAGCTCTTTATAGATTTTGGATACTAGCCCTTTATCTGATATGTTGTTTGCAAATATCTTCTCCCATTCTGTCAGTTGTCTTTTGGTTTTGTTGACTGTTTCCTTTGCTGTGAAAAAGCTTTTGATCTTGATAAAGTCCCAATAGTTCATTTTTTCCGTTGCTTCCCTTGCCTTTGGCGTTGTTCCTAGGAAGAAGTTGCTGTGGCTGAGGTCGAAGAGGTTGCTGCCTGTGTTCTCATCAAGGATTTTGATGGATTCCTTTCTCATGTTGAGGTCCTTCATCCATTTTGAGTCTATTTTCATGTGTGGTGTAAGGAGATGGTCCAATTTCATTTTCTGCATGTGGCTGTCCAATTTTCCCAACACCATTTGTTGAAGAGGCTGTCTTTCTTCCATTCGATATTCTTTCCTGCTTTGTCGAAGATTGGTTGACCATAGAGTTGAGGGTCTATTTCTGGGATCTCTATTCTGTTCCATTGATCTATGTGTCTGTTTTTGTGCCAGTACCATACTGTCTTGATGATGACAGCTTTGTAGTAGAGCTTGAAGTCTGGAATTGTGATGCCACCAATCTTGGCTTTCTTTTTCAATATTCCTTAGGCTATTTGAGGTCTTTTCTGCTTCCATATAAATTTTAGGATTATTTGTTCCATTTCTTTGAAAAAATTGGATGGGATTTTGATAGGCATTGCATTAAATGTGTAGATAGCTTTAGGTAGCATAGACATTTTCACAATATTTATTCTTCCAATCCATGAGCATGGAATTTTTTTCCATTTCTTTGTGTCTTCCTCCATTTCTTTCATGAGTACTTTATAGTTCTCTGAGTATAGATTCTTTGCCTCTTTGGTTAGGTTTATTCCTAGGTATCTTATGGTTTGGGGTGTAATTGTACATGGGATTGACTCCTTAATTTCTCTTTCTTCTGTCTTGTTGTTGGTGTAAAGAAATGC
>ML105042.1:0-92314 GCA_003697995.1 Taxidea taxus jeffersonii | reverse complement strand
TTTGTTTGGAGATTTTTGATGACTGTTTCAATCTCCTTACTGGTTATGGGCCTATTCAGGTTTTCTATTTCTTCCTGGTTCAGTTTTGGCAGTTTATATGTCTCTAGGAAAGCATCCATTTCTTCCAGATTGTCAAATTTATTGGCATAGAGTTGCTCATAATATGTTCTAATGATTGTTTGTATTTCTTTGGTGTTGGTTGTGATCTCTCCTCTTTCATTCATGATTTTATTTATTTGGGTCCTTTCTCTTTTCTTTTGGATAAGTCTGGCCAGGGGTTTATCAATCTTATTAATTCTTTCAAAGAACCAGCTCCTAGTTTCATTGATTTGTTCTATTGTTTTTTTGGTTTCTATTTCATTGATTTCTGCTTTGATCTTTATTATTTCTCTTCTCCTGCTGGGTTTAGGCTTTCTTTGTTGTTCTCTCTCGAGTTCCTTAAGGTGTAGGGTTAGGTTGTGTATTTGAGACCTTTCCTGTTTCTTGAGATAGGCTTGTATCGCTATATATTTTCCTCTCAGGACTGCCTTTGCTGTGTCCCACAGATTTTGGACCGTTGTGTTTTCATTATCATTTGTTTCCATGGTTTTTTTCAATTCTTCTTTAATTTCCTGGTTGACCCATTCATTTTTTAGAAGGATGCTGTTGAGCCTCCATGTATTTGTGCTCTTTCCACATTTCCTCTTGTGATTGAGTTCTAGCTTCAGAGCATTGTGGTCTGAAAATATGCAGGGAATGATCCCAATCTTTTGATACCTGTTGAGACCTGATTTATGACCCAGGATGTGATCTATTCTGGAGAATGTTCCATGGGCACTAGAGAAGAACGTGTATTCTGTTGCTTTGGGGTAGAATGTTCTGAATATATCTGTGATGTCCATCTCGTCCAGTGTGTCATTTAAGAC
The DNA here is from genome assembly GCA_003697995.1 of Taxidea taxus jeffersonii. Classification (NCBI taxonomy): domain Eukaryota; kingdom Metazoa; phylum Chordata; class Mammalia; order Carnivora; family Mustelidae; genus Taxidea; species Taxidea taxus. The sequence goes on along the minus strand of ML105042.1, from coordinate 91,409 downwards.
CTTTATTTCCTTGTTGATCTTTTGCTTGGATGATCTGTCCATTTCAGTGAGGGGTGTATTAAAGTCTCCAACTATTATTGTATTCTTGTCAATGTGTTTCTTTGATTTTGTTATTAATTGGTTTATATAGTTGGCTGCTCCCATGTTAGGGGCATAGATATTTAAAATTGTTAGATCTTCTTGTTGGACAGACCCTTTGAGTATGATATAGTGTCCTTCCTCATCTCTTATTATAGTCTTTGGCTTAAAATCTAATTGATCTGATATAAGGATTGCCACCCCAGCTTTCTTCTGATGTCCATTAGCATGGTAAATTGTTTTCCACCCCCTCACTTTCAATCTGGAGGTTTCTTCAGGTCTAAAATGAGTTTCTTGTAGGCAGCATATTGATGGGTTTTTTTTTTTTAATCCATTCTGAAACCCTGTGTCTTTTCATTGGGGCATTTAGCCCATTTACGTTCAGGGTAACTATTAAGAGATATGAATTTAGTACCATTGTATTGCCTGTAAGGTGATTGTTACTGTATATTGTCTCTGTTCCTTTCTGATAATACTTTTAGGGTCTCTCTTTGCTTAGAGGACCCCTTTCAATATTTCCTGTAGAGCTGGTTTGGTGTTTACAAATTCTTTCAGTTTTTGTTTGTCCTGGAAGCTTTTTATCTCTCCTTCTATTTTCAATGATAACCTAGCTGGATAAAGTATTCTTGGCTGGATGTTTTTCTAATTTAGTGCTCTGAATATATCATGCCAGTTCTTTCTGGCCTGCCAGGTCTCTGTGGACAAGTCTGCTGCCAATCTAATATTTTTACCATTGTATGTTACAGACTTCTTGTCCCATGCTGCTTTCAGGATTTTCTCTTTGTCGCTAATACTTGCAAATTTTACTATTAGATCGTGGGGTGTGGACCGATTCCTATTGATTTTGAGGGGTGTTCTCTGCACCTCCTGGATTTTGATGCTTGTTCCCCTTGCTATATTAGGGAAATTCTCTACAATAATCCTCTCCAGTATTCCTTCTGCTCCTATTTCTCTTTCTTCTTCTTCTGGAATCCCAATTATTCTAATGTTGTTTCATCTTATGGTATCACTTATCTCTCGAATTCTCCCCTCATGGTCCAGTAGTTGTTTGTCTCTCTTTTGCTCAGCTTCTTTATTCTCTGTCATTTGGTCTTCTATTCACTAATTCTTTATTCTGCCTCATTTATCCTAGCAATAAGAGCCTCCATTTTTTATTGCACCTCGTTAATAGCTTTTTAAATTTCAACTTGATTAGATTTTAGTTCTTTTATTTCTCCAGAAAGGGCTTTTATTTCTCCTGACAGCATTTCTCTAATATCTTCCATACCTTTTTTGAGCCCGGCTAGAACCTTGAGAATCGTCGTCCTGAATTCCAGATCTGACATATTACCAATGTCTGTATTGATTAGGTCCCTAGCCTTCGGTCCTGCCTCCTCTTCTTTTTTTTGTGGTGAGTTTTTCTGCCTTGTCATTTTGTCCAGATAAGAATCCACTGTTCTCCTTGTTAAGTGAACTTGGTCTTGGCTGGATTTCTTGTTGCTCTTCTGGGGGAGGAGCCTGTTGTAGTGATTCTCAAGTGTCTCTGCCCCAGGCGGAATTGCACCGCCCTTACCAGGGGCCGGGCTAAGTAATCCTCTCAGGTTCGCTTTCAGGAGCTTTTGTTCCCTGAAGGCTTTCCATAGAGTTCCAGAGGACGGGAATGAAAATGGCGCCCTCCCAATCTCCGGTTCGGGGGAGCTGAGAGCTAGGGGCCCCGTTCTTCAGTGCGCCTTCAGAGAAAAGCGTTTAATCACTCCCGTCTCCCCAGCCTCCGGCCGCGCCTGGAGAAAATCTTGCATAATCAGTCCCATCTCACTGGCTTCTGGGAGCGCTCCGAGCTCACCCAGCCTGTGACCAAGCGTCTCTGTCTCTGGCAGAGTCCCACCTGGAGTCTCCGAACCCAGTAGATCCCTGAGCTCTCCCGAGTCGGAGTCTCCCCGGATCTTGTGGGGACCCCTCGCATAGAGCACCGGCCCGTGTCACAGACCATGGCTCCAGGAAACCTCAGCTCTGTCTCTGCAGCCGGCTTCCCTGCTCCAATATCTGTGAGCTCTGCGACACTCAGACACCCCCGATCTTTCTGTGACCCTGTGGGACCTGAGTCCACGCTGTCCCCGCGAGGTCTTCACCCCAGTTTAGCCTCTGGAGTGATATCCCTCCCTGGAGCAGACTTTTAAAAGTCCTGATTTTGTGCTCCGGTGTTCCACCGCTTGCTGGGAGCCGGCCCCTCCTCCTGGGGTCTATCTTCCCATCATGTTGGAGTCACTTCTCTGCTGGTCCTACCTTTTAGAAAGTGGTCGATTTTCTGTTTCTAGAATTGTTGTTTTTCTTCTCTTCGATCTCCTGTTGGATTCGTAGGTGTTTGGAATGGTTTGATAGGCTATCTAGCTGACCTCCTGCTGCCTGATGTCATCTCAGCCTGCTACTTCTCCGCCATCTTGACTCCTCCCCTGAGAAGCCGGCTTTCTGCTGAGCAGAGAGCCCTATGTGGGGCTCAATCACAGGACCTTTGGATCATGACCTGAGCTGAAGGCAGACACTTAAGGACTGAGCCACCCAGGCACCCCAATTTTTTCTTCTTTTAACTGGGCCTGACAAGAGACCAGATTGAGTAGTATCCTTGCAGCCCCATTCAATAGTATTACATGCTGAAAATATAAGGAGGGAAAACATCTTTATGACCCTTCCACCATGTAAATTGTTCACTGTCAAGAACCATTAAATTGACATTTTGGAGCAATTTCTCATTTTGATTAGTTATTAATGGAAATTGTTGACTGTCCAATGGAGTCTATTCAGGGAGATCTAAACTTAGCCAAAGTCTGTTAATACCGTCTTTTAAGAGAAAGGACACTTTCATTAAAAGGGTAAATGGCATGAATGCAATAGGTTCTTGCACAAAGATGTGTCATTTTCACAAGTGCTAAGCATTCATTTTTTGCATGTCTTTAAGTCAGCTGGTTCCAGTAGTATTTAGGAATCCATGTTATATTCACAAAGATACAGGGCAGCTGTAGTTGGATTAGCAGGAAGAATATAAATGATGCTTGATACTGATTATATCCATTAATGGGAGGATCTAGTTAATGCTTTAAAAGTTGATAAAATTTTTATGTAAGCCATTAACACTTTAAATATTTCCTTTAAAACACTAAGTCTCTTCTGTGCTTCTGGAAATCAGAATAGTTGTTCATGTTGCACTCATTCTCTTATCCCTACCTGAACTTCTTATTTTTTATTTTCTTGTCTCCCTGATCTGGTGTCTAGAAAACTTCTTGAGTTATGTCTTCCCATTCAGAATTTCTTCATTCAGTTTTGCCTCATATGCTATAAAATGCATGCATAAAGTTCTTAACTTCAGTAATCATATTTTATTTTTCTAAAAGCAATTATCTATACTTAAAAAAAAATCTTTCTCTCCTTTTTGGTGATCCCTTATTTCCTGTTTTTTATTCTTTACTTTTGTTTTTTAAATATTATATGTGCATATTTTCTATCTCTATCTGGTGGACTTGGTTTTATTTGGGATGCCAAAACTACTGTTTATTTTTTTCCACTGAATTTCATTCACGAGTATTTTTCATTTGCTTCACCTCCTCATTTGTTTTTAATATTTTAAATAAGTGTTTGTATTTTAAAACAATTTAAGATTTATAAAAACATCATGGAAGTAATATAACATTACCATATATCCCACAGCATTTTCCCCTATTAACATCTGTTAGTATAATACCTTTGTCACAACTAATGAACTGATACATTATTATTAACTACAGTGCATACCTGACTTAGATTTTCTCAGTATTTCCCTAAAGCCTTTTTCTATTCTAGGATCCTAGTCAGGATGCCATGTTTTATATATTAGTAATAGCTCCCAGGGTTCCTCTTGAGTAGGTTAGTCTCTTAGAATTTCCTGAGTTTTGATGACCTTGACAGTTTTTAGGAGTACTGGTCAGGTATTTGAGGCTTGTCAGATGTTTTTGTCATGATTAGACCAAGGTTATAGATTTTAGGGAGGAAGGCCACAAGGTAAAGTGGCATTCCCATCACATTATATCAGAGGTACACACACTATCAATGTGATTTAACATTGTCAATGTGAATCTTGATCTGAGGTAGTGTTTGTTGGGCTTCTCCACTATAAAGTTATTATTTTTTCCCCATTTTTTCATATTGAAGTCTATGATCTCAGTTTTATATCCAAGAAAACTGACTGACTTTTCATATGTACATATTTTTCTTCTTGTAAAAAGAGAATGATGATTTCTAAGCTCTTTATACATCAGAGCTAAAAGCCTAGCTTCTTTTTCATTTTCTTTTGCATCACTGTCTTACTTTGTAGTGAAAGCAGAATTAAGTGCAATGAGCTTCATGCCAGCATCTGATCCAGGAGGGCATATCTGCTATCTGACCTATGCCTGCTGTCACCAAGTTCTGCCACGGAACTCCTTGCTCAGCATTTCAGAACTGTGTAGTCGCCAGCATAAATTCTGCATGTTTATTCATGAAGAGCACACTAGTGACATGGTTAAGAATGACTCAGGAAGAGGTCAGATGCCACTGGGTGTAAGAACCACATGCAGAGCTTCAGATTGGATCAAACTGTTAACTATTATGAAAATTAGTAACTTTTCTGTAAAAATTGAGTATGCCATTATAAACATTGATATTATAGGGCCTTGACATAAGAATCCATATTTGAACAAAATTTAAACCAAAAGCCATGCTGCAAATTTGCTTTTACTCATCTCTGCCTATTAATTTTACCAAAGTCACTAAATCCAACCCATTTTTATTAAAATTAATCATCGAGCTAGAAGATAAATTCATCACTAATTTGTAGGCAGATAAGTGTATTTGGCAAAGCAAATAAGATTAAAAAAAAGTTCTTTTCTTGAACTCTTACTTTCTCAACTAATAAGTGAAAATCTGCACAAATGCACTTGAGTATTGACCTGATATGATCTGTTTCTACTGAAAACAGAAAGAAACATTTAATAAAATCCTTCTCTTTTTTGGTGGAATGCAATAGCTTTGTCCTAAAGCTGTTATAACTATAGTCTCTCCAGCAACCCAATCCACACCTTCAAAAACATTGGAAATTAGAAACACAGCCCGAGTTATTTTTTGTAGGGTGGCTTCCATGATAAGCTATGAGCCAGACACTCAATAATAATATCTTATATTATGCTAAAACTTTCATACAAATTAGCAAATAAACTCCCAATATCCACTTTTTATCTTCATTTTACAGATTATAATGAAGCACGGAAAAAGAATGGACCCAGTGTCACAGAACTAATAAAAGAAAAGCAATATACTTTAAGTGTATAACACTAATTCCATTATAATATCATTGTTTATAGCATTATTGTATATTATTATATATCATTATTGTTCAAAGCATGATTTATAGAGTTGTCAGATTTAGCAAATTAAAATTTAAAAATCTAATGAAATTTGAATTTCATATAAACAACAAATACGTTTTATAGTTAAAAGTATCTCCCACTTTAAAAAAAGCATTTGTTGTTTATATGAAATTGAAATTTCACTGTAAATCCTCTAATTCACCTGGCAGCCCTACTTGTACATTGTTTCCACGATGCAGATGAGAAAATTGAAAAAAATTAAGAAGTGTCACAGAGGGGCGCTTGGGTGGCTCAGTGGGTTAAAGCCTCTGCCTTCGGCTCAGGTCGTGATCCCAGGATCCTGGGATCGAGCCCCACATCAGGCTCTCTGCTCAGCAGGGAGCCTGCTTCCTCTTCTCTCTCTGCCTGCCTCTCTGCCTACTTGGGATCTCTGTCTGTCAAATAAATAAATAAAATCTTTAAAAAAAAAGAAGTATCACAGAGTCATTAAAGGAAAAACAATATGTAGTAAGGATACAACTTTGATCATTTGCTGGACAGTTAAAACAAGAGCTGTGGAGAAATTACATAACGTTACATCTAGTCATGCTTAAACTTTATGAGAATGACTGAAACTTAGCCCCTCTGCCTGCCTGAGTTCTCTAAGGGCTGCAGACCGTTCCTGGCTGAAGGATGATTTCCCACAATGAGAGCTTGTTCTCTCTGCCAGAGAGGTCTCTCCAGCACCTCAGCAGCCTCCAGCCTGCCCTCCCGTGCAATGCGGAAGGGCCAGGAAGCTAATGCCCCTGCAGGTAATGCTCAGGAAATGAGCGAAAGAAAAAAAGGACCTGCCCAGGATCCTGTTCTTCTAGAAGGACACCTGAAGAATTGATCCCTAGGGTCCACACTGATGACCTGCCCAGTAATACCCTCTCTTTCCTCTCCCTGTTTCATTCCCTGAATCTCTTGGTTCTGCCTTCTCCACACACTAGTCTAAACCTGGATCAAGTCCTAACCTTAGCACTGCTTTTACAGGAACTCAAACTAACACATGTGTCTAGCAAATAAATTTCTGAGAGGGAATGAAGATGGCTATATTCCAATGGGCTACTCTACTTCATTGAGACCTTGAAGATTGAAAGACTGTCACTGCTTCGCTTCATAAAGAAGTATGGCTTATAGCAAACCAGGTTCAGATGGAGCAGAGAAAGCAATAAAGCTGGCCTTTCTCAAATAGAATATTGGAGGTTTAGGTTCAAAGTAGTGTCAATTGGTAGAAAATAAGAGTCACGCCTAGCAGTCTTCTTGACTCTCACCTTTTGTGTTCATTACCACTTTCTTCCCCAGGCCACACACACCTGCTGCCCTGTCTTCTGCTCTGGTTTTCCTTTATAACAATAGATTCGATCTTTAGTTTCAATGAAATATTGATGTATTCTCCTACAAGGGCAGTCCAAACTTTCATACTTTCTTTGAATTATGTGCAGGCTGCTGTTGAGCTGCTGCTCTCCCAGGATGACCTCTCATATGTCTCCTCCAGGAGCAGTTAATGTGCCTTCCAACTTCATGGGGCTGTTCCTTTTATTGACATTTATCCTGGAAGCTGGAGAAAGTTACATGATCTCACTAATGACACAGTCACCCCATGAGATTGTGCAGGACATAAATATTCATTAGAACTAAGCCTTGTGTTGTCCTGAAAGTTGACTGGATAAGGTCAATAAGAACTCATGTTGGAAATGTGTTCATCTGAATCAAATAATGAGTCCATTGGTCATAATGATTAGCATGGAGAGAGCAATTATAAAGGGAAAAATGTTTCCTTTTTATCAAAGTTTTATTGGCTTATAGTTTTGCCTACCAATCAGCCACTGAATTCATCTTATGATAATTATCAGAAATGCAGTTTTATGAGGAAGAAATTTTATACTTTCTCATAATTTATATACATTTAAGATTTTTGAGGAAACCTACTTATCACTTTTTAGTCCCATCCTTTAAACAGAGTGAAGGGGAAAGTTGTTTTTCTATTTGAAATTTTCCAGTTTTCCAAAGATTCTAAGGAATCATTTTTATAGTCTTTAGTAGGGTTTCCTGAGGGGGGAAAGGTGATGCTGAAATGCCATATTGAGAGCATTTTGTCAACATTACAAAATCTAATTAATAAACCAATGCTGAAACTATGTATTTTTTAACAAAAGAAATGTTTTTCTACTTGAGTTATTTATACATTCCTGCTATGACATTTTTAAAGTTTTTAAACTCTAAAGGTTTTAAAGTTTCTTAAGTATCTCTAGCTACATGCTTAAATAGCTCACTTGCTGTCATGCACATTCTCTCTCCTGCTTTCTATCTCCCTAAAAAGCAAAATATGCATCTGACAATAATGAACACTAAATCATACCATTTTGAAATGGTCCTATATTTTTGCTATGAAGTGCATATCTATTATTCATAACCAGTTTTGAGACTCTGAAATATGTGTTAAAGCTTTTTGAGGCAAACTTAACCCTCTTTCAAGAAAAAAATATGCATTTGGAAGAGGTAAATATGTTGAGCTGATTTTTAAGAGGGCTATGATTTCCAAGCCTAGAATATATAGAATCAACACTTAGAGTTATCGTATGCAGAATCAAATGGAGATGGTGGAGAAAAGTAGGAAGGCTGCCTAAATGACAGATATTCATTATCTATATAACGATCCCAAGATTCTTTTTCTCCATAGTTACAGCATCTGAATTTCATCATCCCACAAGGGAATTCTTCCCTCAGAAATATGTCACTAATTTTCTGGAAGAGAACAGACAAGTCTGTCTTTGACCTCTATTCACCTTAAACTGTATCCATTACTTTTTGTTCATACCCTGCCCCAACAAATGGAAAATGGTAACTTGAGCTTTTCATGTCATAAAAATGCACTTTTTCTGCACTGAACACTATATATGGCAGATTAACATATTAATTCAGATATTAATTATTCCACTAGATACTTGGTAATCATGATACCATGAGAGCTGTTTCTCTCACATCTGATTCAATGAATCAGTGAAATATTCCAAGATGGCAGTGTAATCACTACCAGGACATCAGGGAATTTTGCCCTTCTTCCAAGTCAATTCTGATCTGCCCCTCTACTCAATGTTACATGCACAGCACAGCCACAATTAGACAAGCTTCAATTAACCACCTTATAGTTAAATTACACATTAGAACTAGCATTAAGACATAAAATTATGCAGGTCATTACATCAGGGGAAGAGAGGCACCAAGGAAGGTTCGTATGTGGGTTTCCTGGGAAGACTCAGTTCAAGAAGTATCAAAAAAAAAATCTGATTTTTTTTAAGCAAATGAAGAAGAATTTGCATCCATGAAGGCAAAAAGAGATGGTTTAAGCAATACAAACTAATGAGTACCCCCTTCCTATTTCTGGAGCTGAGAAAAAAGAAACTGTGGACCAGTGGTGTGCTGGAGCTGCCTTATACTTGCTCAGGGAAACCAACTGCGTGCATCTCTTCCCAACTCTATGTTCAGTGCCATCACATTGGTAGCTGCAAATCCACATGGTGGGAGTACAGTAACCCCCCTTATCTGGAGGATATGTTCTGAGACACCGCCCACCGGCAGTGGGTGCCTGAAGCCACAGATAGTATAGAACCATACATATACTATATTTTTTTATAATTTTTAAATTTTTTTATTAACATATAATGTATTATTAGCCCCAGGGGTACAGGTCTGTGAATCTCCAGGTTTACACACTTTACAGCACTCACCATAGCACATACCTTCCCCCATGTCCATAACCCCACCATATATTATATTTTTATCTATACACATGCACCTAGGATAAAGTTCAGTTTATAAATTAGGCATAGTAGGAGATTAACAACAATAACTAATAGTAAGATAGCACAATTATAAAGATATACTGAAATAAAAGTTATGTGAATGTGGTTTCTCTTTCAAAATACTGTACCGTACTCACCCTTCTTGTGATGATGTGAGATGATAAAATGCCTATGTCATGAGATGAAGTGAGGTGAATGATGTAGGCACGGTGATGTAGCGTTAGGCTGCTATCGGCTTTCTGCCCATTCATCAGAAAGAGGGTCATCTGCTTCTAGATGGCGGTTACCTCTGGTCATTGAAACTGAAGAAAGCAAAACTGTAGGTAAGGGGAGACTACCATATTTACACCATGGAAATTATAAAATGCTACAAATCAAGGCATTATCTGCAGGGAGCTGATTGTTACACATTTACCAACACACCCTTGCTTTCATTAAAGGGTTTTTTGATGAACTAACTACCTGAGGAAGTGTTGGCAGGATGCCCTGGCACAGGTGTTTGACATCTGATAGTTTTCAGGTAGCTTTCACATCGGCTACTTACTCATGATGAGGCATTCATCTAGTGAAAGTACTAAGTACACTATTATTTAACCTACTTAGAAATTTCATTATATTTATCAGAGCTCAACCTCTTTCCTGGTAACTTATGTAAAAATGGCAAAGCAGTCATTTGAAATATACAGTGTCAACAAAATTTGATTTTTCCCCCTGAATTTACAAATAACAATTTGTTTTGGCAAAATATAGACCAGGGTAAAATGTATTCTGTTCACACTCATGCATGCAGTTTTTTATCCTCAAGGGATGTTATGTATTTTTTTATGAATCTGATATGCTTGTGAGTGATAATGGTAGGAGGCAGATTTAATTAACTCACATGAGAATGTTTGTGAAATGCCCAAAAGTCACACATAGACTGACTCTATAAAGAATATCATTAGATAATTTCCTCATTAACCAGCGCAAACATCTACCTAGTTCACTTTAGGTGTGATCAATAGAAATCATAATCATTTGTCCAGAGCAACATTCATGGAAAGTGATCTAACTTTTATAATTATGAAGTAAAAGAACCAAATTTTTAAAAAAATATGTGTACTTAATTAGAACAGTTTTAGTTCATTGCAAAATTGAGGGGAAGAATACATACTCCCCTGCCCCTTCACACACACAGCCTCCCCCACTATCACATCCCCCACCTGAGTGGTACATTTATTACAATCAATGAACTTACACTGACCATCATCATCACCTGGAGTCCTCAGTTTATGTTAGGGTTCACTCTCAGGGTTGTCCATTCTTTGGGTTTGGAACAATGGTATAATGACATGTGTCATAGGGAATAGTGTCAATGAACCAAAATCCTCCGTGCTCCACTATTCATCCCTCCTTCTTCCCTAACCCCTGACATACACTGATCTCTTTGTTTTCCTCATAGTTTTGACTTTTCCAGAGTGTCATATAGTTGGAACCATACAACATGCAGCTTTTTTAAGTTTCTTCTTTCATTTAATAAGAAGCACTTATGATTCTTTCATGTCTGTTCTTGGCTTGGTAGCTCATTTCTTTTGGGTGCTGAATTATCTTGATGTACCACAGCTTATTTATCCCTTCAACCATTGAAGGATATATTGGTTGCTTCCAAGTTCTGACAATTAAGAATAAAGTTGATGTAAATATCCATTTGTAGGTTTTTGTGTGACAGGTTTTCAACTTATTAAGATATTTTAAATTAGGGATACTAGGGAAAACTGGAGCTATGTGGCAACTATACTCATCAGAGCACATTATGCCCATGATAAAAGTTTGTCCATGAATGTATTTGAGCCACAGTGTGCAAATACACTCAGAATACTTCTATCTACCTTCTTATATGGGACATTATTGCTGCACAGAATTCTGACCCTGAAAATTTTATTAGTCACATTCAGTCTTTGTGTCAATTCCTAGGAAATACTAAACTCTTTGCTATAGAGAGACTTTGAATTTGCCATCCTCTCTACCTAAAACACCATTCCCTTGACTCTTTATAGCACTTCGGACTCTGACATCCAGGTCTCAGTTTTACTGCCTCATTTCCAGAGGAACTTGCCCTGGAAACTCCCGAAAGCAGTCTCCTCTCACATACACCAGCTTACTTCATAACAGTAAATCAGATTTAACAAAAAATGAAAAAAAATTACATACTTTTTTTTAAAAAATACAGATTTGAAATCTACCTAAAGATTTATTTCTAATGAGGCTTGAGCTAATAAACCACAAAAGCAACTAATCCTAACTCAATACACCAGTCCTATGACTGACAATCATCTGGTATATATGAGAACAACTGTAAAGTTCATTAAAATGTTGAGATACAACTGTCCTGGCTAGTAAACAGCTGCTGCCCTTAGGCCCACCTTCTCAAATGCCTACCACCCTGGGTGCTCACCCCTCCAGGGCCACTTTGGCCTGCTCTATGATCCTGCAACTGAAGAGTTAATGCTGGCAAGTTCAGGGTCCCTGAGTTACACTTAAAGGATAATAACCTTTCATACTGTTGGGCTGCAGTATCTTTCAACTCCCTAAAGTCTCTCCTCCTAGTCTCCATCATTGATTTCTCCTCCTCAGGACTACCGAGGGCTATCTTTTGACTCAGTCATACCCCTAACTCACTTTCAATGCACTTCTGCAAAATTCCTCATGTTGACAACACAACAGCTTGCCAATCAGCCCTTTCCAGTGACGAGTACCATTCCCCACTTGACATGACAGCCCTCCTCCTGTGTAATCTCCTAAACTTTGCTGCACATGGGCAGCTTTGATAAATTCCAATACCCTAGTCACACCCCAGATGGATTGAATCTGAATGTTTGAGGACAAGTATCACCCATGGGTCACATGATCTACAATCTACAAAATCTACAAGATGAATGGATAAAGAAGATGTGGTACATACACATAATGGAATATAATTCAGCCATCAGAGACAATGAATATCCACCTTTTGTATTGACATGGATAGAGCTGGAGGGGATTATGTTAAGTGACGTAAGCCAAGCACAGAAAGACAATTATCATATAGTTTCACTCATATATGTAACATGGAGGACTATAGGAGAAGAGAGGGAAATCCAAAGGGGGAGAAATCAGAGAGGGAGGTAAACCATGAGAGACTATGTGCCCTGAGAAATAGTCTGGGGGTTTCAGAGAGGAGGAGAATGGAGGAAGGGGGAACAGGGTGATGGGTGCTGTGATGAGCACTGGGTGTTATACTTAACTAATAAATCCTTGAACACTACATCAAAAACTAACTATATACTATACAGTGGCTAATTGAACTTAAAAAATATTCTAAAAACCTGGAAAGGAAAAAAAAGATCTAAAAGAGATTTCACTGTACAGACACATCAAATATGCCTCCTTAACCCAGTTACTCTTTAAAGAGTTTATCTGTTTCTACATAATTGATGGCTCACTCATTGTTCACTTTATTGCACTTCACAGATACTGTTTTAACAAAATAAAAGTTCATGGCAACCCTGCATCAAGAAAGTCTATCAAAGCCATTTTTCCAACAGCATTCATCCACTTCATGTGTCTGTTCCTTTTAGTAATTATCACAATATTTCAAACTTTTCCACTACTATTGTATTTGTTATGTTGATCTTGATCTGTGGTCTTTGATGTTAGTATTATAATTATTTTGGAGGTGCCATAAATCATGCTCATAGAGAATGGTGAACTTAACTGATAAATGGTGTGTGTGTGTTCTAACTGCTCCAACTAGCCTGCCCCCTGTATCTCCCTCTCCTTGAGCCTTCCTGCTCCCAAAGACACAACAACAGTGAAAGTAGGCAAGTTAATACCTTACAATGGCCTCTAAGTATTCAAGTGAAAGGAATATCTCTTACCTTAAATCAAAATCTTAAAATGATTAAGCTTAGTAAGGAAGGCATGTCTAAAGTTTAGGCTTCCTGTGCCAGTCAGCCAGGCTGTGAATGCAAAGGAAAACTTCTTAAAGGAAACTGAAAGTGCTACTCCAGTGACCACATGAGTGATAAGAAAGTGAAACAGCCTTATGGATGATATGGAGAAAGTGGTCTGGACAGAAGATCAAACAGCCACATTTTCTTAAACCAAAGCCCAATCCAGAGCAAGGACTAAATTCTTTTCAATCTTATCAAGGCTAAGAGAGGTGAGGAAACTGCAGAGGTTTGACGCTAGCAGAGGCTGGTTCAAGAGGTATAAGGGGAAAAGCTGTCACCACAATATAAAAGTGCAATGCAAAGCCTCAGATGCTGGTGTAGAAGCTACAGCAAGTTATCCAGAAATATAACTAAAGTAATTAATGAAGGGGGCTTCACGGAACAACATATTTTCAAGGTAAACAAAACAGCCTTCTATCAGAAGACACCATTTAGAATTTTCATAGCTGGAGAGGAGAAGTCAAAGCCTGGCTTCAAAATTTCAAAGGACAGACTGACTCTCTTGTTAGGGGTTAATGCAGCTGGTGAATTAAAGTTAAAGCCAATACTCATTTACCATCCTGAAAACCCTAGGGCCCTGAAGAAATATGCTACACCTACTCTGACTGTGATTTATAAAAACAACAAAGGCTGGATGACAGCACATTTGTTTACAACATGGGTTACTGAATTTAAAGGCTACTAATGAGATCTACCACTCAGAAAAGAAAGAGAAAGAAAAGAAAGAGAGAAAATAAAAAGATTCCCCTCAAAATATGACTCCTTGGGGTGCCTGGGTGACTCAGTCAGTTAAGCAGCTGACTTCAGCTCAGGTCATGATCTCAGGGTCTTGGGACTGAACCCAGATTGGGCTCCCCGCTCAATGAGGAGTCTGCTTCTCCCTCTTCCTCTGTCCCTCCCCCTAATCATGCACTCTCTCTCTCTCTCTCTCAAATAAACTTATAAACTTTAAAAATCTTAAATTATATATGACTGCTCACAAACAATTCATCTGGTCATCCAAGGGCTCTAATATATAATATTTAGGTTGTTTTCATACCTACTAACACAATATCAATTTTGTAACTCATGGACCAAGAAGTCATTTCTACTTACAAGTTTTATTAAGAAATACCTTTTGTGGAGGAAGGAGCAAGTTGGAAGAGGAGTAGGGGAACCTAATATCATCGGGTCCCAGGAGTTCAGCTAGATAGTTATCAAACATTCTGAACACCTACAAACTCAATAGGAGAGCAAAGAGAAGAAGAGCAGCAATTCTAGGAGCAGAAAAGCAACCACTTTCTGGAAGGTAGGATGTGCAGAGAAGTGAATCTGAGGCAATAAATGGGAAAAGAGACCACAGTGGGGAGGGGCCAGCTCCTGGCAAGTGGTAGAGCAGCAGAACACAAAATCAGAACTTTTAGAAGTCTGCTCCACTGAGGAATGTCACTCTGATGGCTAAGCAGGGGGTGGAGCCTTCACAGGGACAGTGTGGTCTCAGGACCCATGGAGTCACAAAAAGACCAGGGATGCCTGAGTGCAGCAGAGCTCCCAGGTATCAGATTAGGGAAGTCAGCTGCAGAGATGGAGCTAAGGAGTGGCCTCTCTGATCAGGGTTACCTTAGACCTTGATCTGAGGCACAGTCGCGCCACTGCTCTTTGACCAAAGACCCCCACAAGTGGTAGATCCGGAGAGACCTCCTCCTTCCTCCTCTGGGAGAAGCGACCTGGGAGCATGCTGCAGGAATCTGCTGAGTTTGGAGACCCCAGACAAGGCACTGAGGAGTGGGTACCCAAGCCCTCATGTCCATGGGGCAAAGATTGGGAGGCTGCCTTCTTCATTCTTCTCCTCCAAAGATGTACAGAAAACTTTGAGGGAACAAAAGCTACTGAGAGCAAAACAGATTACTTAGCCTTGCTCCTGAAGGACTGTGCAATTCTGCCTTGGGCAAAGACATTAGAGAATCACCCAAGAGGCCCCTCTGCCAGCAGATTAGCAAGAACACCTAGACAAGACCAAGTTTACTGATAAATGTGAACTGTGGAACTCCAGAATAGAGGAATGCAGCACATAGAATTCATGGCTTTTTCCCATGATTCTTTAGTCTTTCAAAGTTAAATTTTGTTAATTTTATTTTTTCTTATTATATTTTTTTTAATTTTTCCTCTTTCCTATTTTAACCTTTTTAAACCTCAATACCTTTTTAAAAAATCTTTTTAAATTTTCATTGTTATGGTCATATTCTATCCCTCCATTGTATTTAACCTTATTTTTTATATGTATATAGGTTTTTCTTTCTTTAAAATTTTGGGATCCAGTTACTTATAACATCAAAATATACGCTAAATCTAGTGTATGGCTTTGTTCTAGTCTCCAGCCTAATCACATTATTTCTTCTTTTTTTTTTTTCTTTTTTAAACCAACTTCTTGTCTTATCAATTCCTTTTTTAGAATCTTTTTTAATTTTCATTTTTACATTCATATTCCTTCCCTTCATCGTGTTTACCCTTATTTTTTTTGTGTATATATATATATGCATATATATATATGTGTATATATATACACATATATATATATATGTCGTTCTTTCCTTTAAATTTTGGCAGACAGTTTCTTCTAACAGATGAAAATATACCCAAAGTCAAGAGTGTGGCTCTGTTCTATTCATACAGACTGTTCTATTCACCAGTCTAATATATATAAATACATATATATGTGTATGTGTAGCAGAGAATTTCCCTAATTTGGTGAAGGAAATAAGAATCAAAATCCAGGAGGCACAGAGAATCCCCCTCAAAATCAATAAAAATAGGTCAACACCCTGTCATCTAATAGTAAAATTTACAAGCCTCAGGGACAAAGAGAAAAACCTGAAAGAAGCTCAGGACAAGAGGTCTGTAACATACAATGGTAGAAATATTAAATTGGCAGCAGACCTATCCACAGAGACCTGGCAGGCCAGAAAGGACTGGCATGATATATTCAGAGCAGTAAATGAGAAAAATATGCAACCAATAATACATCCAGCAAGGCTCTCATTGAAAATAGAAAGAGAGATAAAAATCTTCCAGGACAAACAAAAACTAAAAGAATTTGCAAACACCAAACCAGCCCTACAGGAAATATTGAAAAGGGTCCTCTAAGCAAAGAGAGAGTCTAAAGGTAACAGACCAGAAAGGAACAGAGACAATATATAGTAACTGTCCACCTTATAGGCAATATAAAGGCACTGAATTCATATCTTTGAATAGTTACCCTGAATGTAAATGGGCAAAATGCCCCAATCAAAAGACACAGGGTATCAGAATGGATTAAAAAAAAAAAAACCCATTGATATGTTGCCTGCAAGAAACTCATTTTAGACCTGAAGACACCTCCAGATTTAAAGTGAGGGGTAGAAAACCATTTACCATGCTAATGGACATCGAAAGAAAGCTTGGGTGGCAATCCTTCTATCAGATAAATTAGATTTTAATCAAAGACTATAATAAGAGATGAGGAAGGACACTATATCATACTCAAAGGGTCTGTCCAACAAGAAGATCTAACAATTTTAAGTATCTATGCCCCTAACATGGGAGCAGCCAACTATATAAACCAATTAATAACAAAATCAAAGAAACACATCAACAATAATACAATAATAGTAGGGGACTTTAACACCCTCCTCACTGGAATGGACAGATCATCCAAGCAAAAGATCAACAAGGAAATAAAGGTCTTAAATGACACACTGGACCAGATGGACATCACAGATATATTGAGAACATTCCATCCCAAAGCAACAGAATACACATTCTTCTCTAGTGCACATGGAAATTCTCCAGAATAGATTACATCCTGGGTCACAAATCAGGTCTCAACTGGTACCAAAAGATTGGGATCATTCCCTGCATATTTTCAGAGGACAGTGCTTTGAAACTAGAACTCAACCACAAGAGGAAAGTTGGAAAGAACTCAAACACATGGAGGCTAAGGAGCACCGTACCAAATGAATGAATGGGTCAACCAGGAAATTAGAGAAGAATTTTTAAAAATCCATGTAAACATGTGAAAATGAAAACACAACTGTTCAAAATCTTTGGGATATAGCAAAGGTGGACTTGAGAGGAAAGTATATAGCAATACAAGCCTTTCTCAAAAAATAAGAAAGGTTTCAAGCATACAACATAATCCTATACCTACATGAGCTGGAGAAAGAACAGCATAGAAACCTACACCCAGCAGGAGAAGAGAAATAATAAAGATCAGCTCAGAAATCAACAAAATAGAAACCAAAAGAACAGTAGAACAGATTAACAAGACTAGGAGCAGGTTCTTTGAAATTAATAAGATTAATTTATTATTAATTAATTAATTAATTTCTTGTTAATTAATAAGATTTGAAATTAATAAGATTGATAAACCCCTGGCCAGACTTATCAAAAAGAAAAGAGAAAGGACCCAAATAAATAAAATCATGAATGAAAGAAGAGAGATCACAACCAACACCAAAGAAATACAAACAATTATAAGAACATATTATGAGGGGCACCTGGGTAGCTCAGTGGGTTAAAGCCTCTGCCTTTGGCTCAGGTCATGATCCCAGGGTCCTGGGATCGAGCCCCGCATCGGGCTCTCTGCTTGGCAGGGAGCCTGCCTCCCCCTCTCTCTGTGCCTGCCTGTCTGCCTACTTGTGATCTCTATCTGTCAAATAAATAAAATCTTTAAAAAAAAAAAAAAGAACATATTATGAGCAACTATATGTCAGCAAATTTGACAGTCTGGAAGAAATGGCTGCATTCCTAGAGACGTATAAACTACCAAAACTGAACCAGGAAGAAATAGAAAACCTGAACAGACACATAACCAGTAAGGAGATTTAAGCAGCCATAAAAAATCTCCCAACAAACATGAGCCCAGGGCCAGATGGCTTCCCAGGGGAATTCTACCAAACACTTAAAGAAGAATTAATACCTATTCTCCTGAAATTGTTCCAAAAAAACAGAAATGGAAGGAAAACTTCCAAACTTATTTTATGATGCCAGCATTACCTTGATCCCCAAACCAAAGACCCCATCAAAATGGAGAATCACAGACCAATATCCTTGATGATGCAATAATTCTCACCAAAATACTAGCTAATAGGATCCAGCAGTACATTAAAATGACTATTCACCACAACCAAGTGGTATTTATTCCTGGGCTGCAAGTTTGGTTCAACATCTGCAAATCAATCAGTGTGATACAACACATTAATATAAGAAAGAACAAGAACAATGGATGCTGAAAAAGCATTTGACAAAGTACAGCATCCATTCTTGATCAAAACTCTTCACAGTGTAGGGATACAGGGTACATATCTCAATATCATAAAAGCTATCTATGAAAAACCCACAGCAAATATCATTTCAATGGGGAAAAACTGAGAGCTTTCCCCCTCAGGTCAGGAACATGGCAGGGCTGTCCACTATCACCACTACTATTCAAAATAGTACTAGAAGTCCTAGCCTCAGCAATCAGACAACAAAAAGAAATAAAAGGCATCTGAATCAGCAAAGAAGAAATCAAACTCTCACTCTTTGCTGATAGTTATTATAGTTTATGTGGAAAACCCAAAAGACTCCACTCCAAAACTGCTTTAACTCATACAGGAATTCAGTAAAGTGTCAGGATATAAAATCAATGTACAGAAATCAGTTGCATTTCTAATACACCAACAGCAAGGCAGAAGAAAGAAATTAAGGAGTCAATGACATTTACAATCCACCCAAAATCATAT
This sequence comes from Taxidea taxus jeffersonii, assembly GCA_003697995.1. Taxonomy (NCBI): domain Eukaryota; kingdom Metazoa; phylum Chordata; class Mammalia; order Carnivora; family Mustelidae; genus Taxidea; species Taxidea taxus. The sequence goes on along the minus strand of ML105042.1, from coordinate 72,441 downwards.
GATACCTAGGAATAAACCTAACCAAAGAGGCAAAGAAGCTGTACTCAAAAAACTATAAAGTACTCATGAAAGAAATTGAAGAAAACACAAAGAAACAGAAAAACGTTGCATGCTCATGGGCTGGAAGAACAAATATTGTGAAAATGTCTATGCTACCTAAAGCAATCTACACATTTAATGTAATCCCTATCAAAATACTATCAATTTTTTTTCAAAGGAATGGAACAAATAATCCTGAAACTTAATATGGAACCAGAAAAGACCCCAAATAGCCAGAGGACATATCAGATAAAGGGCTAGTATCCAAAATCTATAAAGAGCTTATCAAACTCAACACTCAAAGAACAAGTAATCCAATCAAGAAATGGGCAGAAGACATGAACAGACATTTCTGCAAAGAAGACACCCAAATGGTGACACATGAAAAAATGCTCAACATCACTCAGCATCAGGGAAATACAAATCAAAACCACAGTGAGAGACTACCTCACACCAGTCAGAATGGCTAGAATTAACCAGTCAGGAAATGACAGGCATTGGCAAGGATGCGGAGAAAGGGGAAACCTCCTATATTGTTAGTAGAAATGCAAGCCGGTGCAGCCACTAGGAAAACAGCATGTAGGTTCCTTAAAAAGTTGAAAATAGAGCTACCTTACGACCCAGCAATCACACTACCAGGTATTTACCCCAAAGATACAAATGTAGTGACCTAAGGGACACGTGCACCCAAATGTTTATAGCAGCAATGTCCACAATAGCCAAACTATGGAAAGAGCCTAGATGTCCATCAATAGATGAATGGACAAAGAAGATGTGATGTATATATGTATATGTGTATGTATATATATATATACATATATATATATATATACACACACACAATGTATTTATATATATACTTATATATTATATATTTATATTAATTATATAATATATATTATATATTTACATTAATTATATAATATATATTATATATTAAGTATATATAAATATATAGTTATATACTATTTATATATAAATACTATGCAGCCATCAAAAATGAAATCCTGCCATTTGCTATGATGTGGATGGAACTAGAGGGTATTACGCTAAGAAAAATTAGTCAATCAGAGAAAGACAATTATCATATGATCTCACTGATATGAGGAATTTGAGAGGCATGGCAGGCAGTCATGGGGAAGGAAGGGAAAAAATGAAACTAGATGGGACCGGAGAGGGAGACAAACCATAAGAGACTCTTAATTTCAGGAAACAAACTGAGGGTTGCTGGGGGTTGAGGGAAGGAGGGGTAGGGTGGCCGGGTTATAGACATTGGGGAGGCTATGTGTTACAGTGAGTGCTGTGAATTGTGTAACACTGATGATTCACAGACCTGTACCTCTGAAGCAAAGAAGACATTATATGTTAATTTTTTAAAAAAGATATACCTTTTGTAAGGCTATAGCTGCCATAACTAGTTATTCCTCTGATGGATCTGGGCAAAGTAAACTGAAAACCTTCTGGAAAGGATTCACCATTCTAGATGCCATTAAGAACATTTGTGATTCATGGGAACAGTCAAAATATGAACATTAACAAGAGTTTGGAAGAAGTGGATTCCAACGCTCATGGATGACTTTCAGGGGTTCAAGACTTCAGTAGAAGAAGTAACTGTCAATGGAGTAGAATTAGCAAGAGAACTAGAAAGAGAAGTAAATCCTGAAGATGAGACTAAATTGTTACAATCTCATAATAAAAGTTTAAGCATAAGGAGTTGCATCTTATGGTAAACAATGTGGTTTCTTCAAATGCAATTTAGTCTTGGTGGAGATGCTGTGAAGATTGCTGAAATGATAAAAAAAAGTTTCAAAATGTGACATAAACATAGTTGATAGAGCAGAAGTAGCATTTGAGAAGACTGACTGCAATTTTGAAAGAGGTTCTACTGTGGGTAAAATTCTACCAAAGAGTATTGCATGCTATAGAGAAATTGTTTGTGAGAAGAAGAGTCAATTGATGCAGCAAACTTCATTGATGTCTTATTTTAAGAAATTGCCACAGCTACCCCAACTTTCAGCAACCACCACTTTGATCAGTCAGCAACCATCAACACTGAAGCTAGTCCTCCACCAGCAAAAAGATTACAACTCACTGAAAGCTCAGATGATGTTTACCATTTTTTAGTAATAAGGCATTTTTAAAATTAAGATATGTACATTATTTTTTAGACATAATACCATTGCTCACTTAATAGACTGCAGTACAGTGTTAAGATAACTCTTTAAAAAAGATTATTTACTTTTAAGAGAGAAACAGAGAGTATGCACATGGGGGAAGGGGCAGAGGATGAGGGAGAGAAAGAATCTCAAGCAGACTCCTCATTGACTGGGGAGCATGATGTGGGGCTTTATTTCACACCCATGGGATCATGACCTGAGCCAAAACCAAGAGTCAGACACAAGCAACTGAGCCTCTCATGTCCCTCTAAAGATAACTTTTAAATGCAGTAGGAAGCCAAAAATTTCATGACCCACTTTATCATAACATTCAGTTTATTTTGGTGATCTGGAACAGAGCCAGCAATCTCTCTAAGGTATACCTGTAGTAAGGTATATGTGGGGTGTGTGTGTGTGTGTGTGTGTGTGTGTGTGTGTGTGTGTGTGTGATTTCCAATCTAATTACTGCTTTAAAGAAATAAACAGAAAATAAGTGGTACTGAATAATTGTGTTTCTGGCAGGAAGTCAAGAAACTCTAAAATTGATAAATCTAGAAACAGTGGTATAAGTTTATAGAAAGGAATATAGCAGGAACTATATTTCATTATTAAGTCTTAGAATACTCTATTAAATCATGTGAATTATCAATTACTTGATACCTTTTCCATTAAAGGAAGAATTGCATTGTGTGTCTATAGATATATATATAGACACACACAAAACAAATATATATATAATTTGTTTTGTATAAATCAAATTTTTATTTGTATATATATACATATATACATATATATACAAATTTTATTTGTGTGTGTGTATATATATATTTGTTTGTTTGTTTTGTATAAATCTTGGCTACTAACCATGTTTTCCCTATTTTGATTATCCTCAGTAAAGCCTGATACTAAGGTTTTATATGTCCTAAAAAGTTAAAGATCAAATCATGAAGGGTAGTGATGGGCTACTAAGAGGTAGCAAAGAATTAACTCCGCTGGCAATTACCTCACACTTACGTTCATCTACTTAAATATAAGTATACTCTCTTAAATAAAGTTTGAGATGAGGTACCTAATAAGTATAAATGTATTCATGAAGGAAAAAGAACAAAATGTTTGAAATGGCAATTCTGGCAAAGGCTCAGGATGATACCTCCAAGAGTAACTGACAAAAGAAACTATTGATTGGCTCCTGCTGGAGGTGGTCAATTAACATGGTATGGATAACAGGATGTGAATCAAAATTTGAATTTGATATTCAGCCTTTGCAGATGTAAATTATTAAGATCTTATTTTAGAACAGTGGCCATGATGGGTTTAAAAAACAAATAGTAATAACTAACATTCACATAACACCTACTATGGCATTATAAATACATTGATTCATTTAGTCTTCACAACAACTGCATGTGATAGATACTACATTATTGATGTTTTACAACCTAGAAAACTAAAGACTAGAAAGTTTAAGTAACTTTGCCCAAATCTCATAACTAGTAAGAGACACATGTAGTCTAGCACAAATTTCTGTACTCATATCTGCTTCAACTACATTGGCTCTTGAATAACCAGAACTTCACAATTCAAGGCTTGTTGTTAATGGGGAAATAAAAAGAGAAATGGCTCCAAGACCCAACAGTCACCATAAAAAAAGCAACCCAAGATACTTTGGTGAAGCAGAGGACAGAGAAAGAAAATTTCAATAGAAGCAGAGTACCAAAAAGGGTTATAACTCCTAGGTAGCCCAGGAAAGAAAATTCCAATAAATAGACTGAGGATATAAATCTTTTGAGTTTTGGGTAAAGATGGAGCTTAGACAAGCAACAGGCTAATAAAGGGTGGCTAAATAAAGAAATCCAAGTAAAAATATGCTAATTCACACATGTTCTAAATTGAAGAAAGCTACATTCTCGATTTACTCTGTAATTGCCAACCACACTCGTTTAAAAAATAGGTTATACTGTGATAATTTCTCACAAACAGTAAAAAATGAATGCCTTTACAAGAACTAACCTAGGAATATTGTACTGACTTGATAATGCATTAGAACTATGGGTTAGGACTATGGAAAGAAAGTTGTTTGACTGCAAAACTTGCAAATATAAGGTATCAAAAGCACAAGTGATATTTTAACATGGTGGAAATTTGGGTTACAGGATAGTTCTAACTTCCTTATGTCAGTGTGAGCTGACTTGATTATCAATGTTAAAATGCATTAATTATTTTATAAATTAAAAACAAAGACAGTTATTAACAGTAATTTTGAACATATTCCCCCTACTTGACTTTTTACCAAAGGAGGCCCATAAGTAAATCAAATATTGTATGTTTCAACATTTTTTCTTACCCTACACATTACCCTTAATGCTAACAAGCAGAGAAGTAGTTAAGGAGTTGATGGTTTGGGTGAGGGGATGGCAGTTAACACCTTGCTTATGAAATGACAGACACATTACACTCCTCCCATGTGTCCCTGGAAGGTCGACATTAGGATTCCTGTTTTATAGACTGTTGCATCATGGTCAAGGGGCATAGCTAATTTGACTTAACTCAACATGAGGTCACCACCCATTCTGGCATGAGAAATGACCAAAGGGCTTCCAGGAAGTGGTACCATTCAGAACTGTTCTGGAGATTGCATTGTATTAGAAGTTTCTCTGGTTTATGATATGTGAGTGCCTTCTGTGCTAATCCTACAAATTCAGAAGGGAAACAAATTTCTTCCCTTCCCTGTTGAAGCCTGTAGTCCTTCAGATTTCCAGATCATGATTAGATTTGGGGAGCAGAGCCCAGTACCTGGGGAGAGGGTAACTTAGGAACAAGGAAGCTTGACTTAAGAGCTCAGCTTTAGACCCAGCAAATGAATGACTCATTAAACAAATTCAAAAGAATGAGCTCTACAGCCTCACTGTGTTTTCATCCCCTTCTTCCTCAGGTAGAGGAAAGGTAAATCTTGAATCCCAAGTAAGAAGGTTTTTCCTAGCACATCATGCTTATGCCATAAAAGGAAATTCCAGCCCCTCTTGTTTGGTAAACCTAAGTCTGTTTGTAAAAGTCAGGACTAGGTTCACACTCCTTATTTTCCCCACTATGGCACCTCATTTGTATCATATTATGTTTTAATTTCATATTTTCTACTACATTTGCATTTCTCTTACCAGACAACAAATAAAGATATGGACCAAGCCCTCTTTTCTGTACTTCCAGCAGCTGGTACAATGTCTGATAAAGAGCAAGAGTTCATTATATGTTTGATGAATGAGTGAATGAACACTGCCAGCTTTGGAAAAAATGAACTGCAGATTTTGGAAGATTCAGACCTCAAATTATAACTATACAACTATAGTTGTACAGGTTAGAGGAGACAAAAGTGGCTGATAAATATTTTCAGCTGTTACTACACTCTACTCATACCATGAGGAAAGCAGTCCCAATTACTGTGATTTGCATGTAGAATGGTTTAGGATAAAGGTAATGGCCATGAACTGAATGTTGATGTCTCCTCAAAATTTATATGTTGAAATCTTAGCCCCAGTGTGATGGTTTTAAAAAGTAGGGCCTTTGGTACGTAATTATTTCATGAGTGCACAACCTTCATGAATGTGATTACTGCTTTCATAAAGGGGGCTCCAAAACACTCTCTCACTCTCTTTCTGACATATAAGTGTACAATGAACAGCTGGCAGTCTGCAAGTCAAAAGAGTGATCTCACCAGAATCCAACCATTGGCATCCTGATGATGGACTTATAGTCTCCAGAACTATGAAAAATAAATTTCTGTTTTTATAAGCCACCCAATCCATGGTACTTTGTTATAGCAACCTGAATGGACTAGGATAATGATCTATACCAATACGTACCTGTACCTTTACCTAAGACTTATATCTGTACCTGTCTTCATCTGTATTATTATCTATACCAACAAATATATGGATAGGGACATATACCAGCATGGATATAGATACAGATATATACTAATATAGATAGTTAGAGGTAGAGATAGAGATTGGCATGAGGACTAATTTGAAAAAATAAGTATTTTATGCACCACATTTTTTACCTATAATCATTTGCATTCTGCAAAATAGTATGACTCCAACATAAGTCAGTAACAGCTTATATCATACATTTTTTTACTAGTAACTTGAGTACTATGATTGTTCAAATATTGATTATGGAATATTTTATTAAACCACAATAGTTTTTCTTCTTTTGCAAAATGATTGATCATTCACAAATAGTTTTAAACCAACTGTCAATAGAAACAGTTATAATTACAAATGCCAAAATTACAGAAACTCATTTCACTAAAAACAATAGCTCACAGACACAACAGCAAGCCACACCAAATAACTACCTTTTTAACTGCTTTCTAGCTTTCTCCACGATGTAGCACTGAACTCTGCTAAGGTAGGATATTCCATTTTCCAGCTGACTGGGGCAAAGAAATAAGAAGAGTAACATGAATTTCTAAATATGTTTGTTAAGATGAAAGATGAGTGGTAAATTTCACAATCATATTTTTAAAGGTGAAGAAATTGCATTTTGCTTCTTAGAAAGTTTTCCATTTTGTGTATATACATTGTAAACCCTATATTAAGCAATTTTATAAGGGAGAAGTTTGAAGATCAAGATTACAAAGTAAAAACAAAAGGAATAGGAATGATGTGTTGGACTCTGGAAAAATTATAAAATAGCTGAGGACTGTCTTAAAACCTCTCATCGTCCATCTCCAGCTTCTGGACCCCCTTTCCTCTGCACTCTGGGAGTGTTCATGGTGCTTTGCAGCTCCCCAGTTCAATCTCATGTGCAGTGTCCAGTGATCCCACATGCCTAGCCTTCACTAAATTGCATTTCAGATTGAAAGATAAGACAGCTAGTCAATATTGCAACTTCTCAAATGTGCCCAAAAGATGCTAACATATTGATGGTTAGAAAACAATATCAGGTTTCTCATTGGCATTCTTCTATTCAATAAAATAAATCATTATATTCTATAAAATAATGGCTAATTTGTAAAATATTCATTTTTCCCTGTGGGATTCAGTATAACTACTTTTATCTTGAATGGAAAAAAAAATATGGCCCATAAAAAAGTTTGTTTTTTAATTGGCTTTCATTCAAATACAGATGAAGATACAGAAACAGATATAGGTACAGATATAGGTATAAGTATGGGCATAGGTCTAGGTATAGGTATGGGCAAGGAGATAGGTACAGGAAGAGATACAGGCTATAGGCATAGGCATAAGTATGCATATAGGTCTAAGCATAAGCATGGCATGGGTATAGGCATCAGCATGGGCATGGGTATAAGTATGAGTATAGGTACAGCAAGGGCAAAGGCATAGGTATAGGCATAGGCATGGGCATGGACTTGGGTATAGGCATGAATATAGGCATAGACACGGGCATAGGTATAGGTATAGACATGGGCATAGGCATGGGTATAGGCATAAGCATGGGTATGGGAATGGGGCATAGGCATGGGCATGGACTTGGTTATAGGCATAAGTATGGGCACAGGCAAGGGCATAGGCATGGTTATAGGTATTGGCATAGCATAGGCATGAGTATAGGCATAGGCATGGGCACAGACTTAGGTACAGGCATGAGTATAGACATAGATATAGACACAGGCATGGGTATAGGCATAGGAATCGTCATAGGCACAGGTATACGCATGGACATGGGCATGCGTGTAGGCATGGGTGTAGGCATGAGCACAGGCATAGTAACAGGCATATGCAAAGACATGGGCACAGGCCCAAGCATGGACATAAGCATGGGCATACATAAGTCACTAGTACCTTACACCATTTTATACAAGGACTTGTCTTCTCTCTATTCTCTTCTCAATTAAAACTCTCCTTTTCCTAGGTATCTGCCCTCTTCTTTTCCTAGCTATCAGCTAGTAATACCAGAAAGTAATGCCAGAGAAGTTCATTCTAAAAGCAGCGTTAGGAAGAAATGGATATTTTAATCAAAGGAATTTGAAATGGCATGACAAAATAAAGTTAATCACTTAGATTGATAGGTAGTAATGAGCAGGTATTTGAGTAATGGGGCCAGTATCTTGCTGTTCAAATCAAATTTCACAATATAAGTGTGAACATGGGGATATTACATAAGTCCTCAACCAAGGGCCAGAATTATATCATTCTTAGCTGTCTACTCATTAAGAGTAAAGGTAGCCCCCTAGATTTCAAAAGATTAAAAAGGATAGGACATCAATATCCACACCTTAGGGAGAAAACATTATTCTTGTATATCAAATACATCAAGTCACCCACTAGCTTAAAAAGGAGATTGCATTTGCAAAAAAAAAAAAAAAAAAAAAAGAGTCGTTTGAATTGAGATTTTCATTTTGTACTTCTTTGTCAAATTGCAGATGGATTAACATTCATGGTCACTGAGTTCCGTTTCCATAGATATAGTTTCAGTGGTACCAACTAGGGACAGATTGTGTATTTTATTACTTTGTTTAAAATATCATTCAAACATTTTAAAAATATCCCAGCACTACAGAACATCACATAAGAACATAATGACAATATTTCATCTACTTTAAGCCATTTTAAGGTCCCTGTGGCATTAAGAAAAAAAGTGTATACCTATACTGTGATGCTGAAAGCCTATTACTTGATCTCAGCATGCTAGCCTGGCCTCCAGGGAACTCCTTAAAAAGCCAAATTTAAATGAATTTATAATCCCATTAGCATCCAAAGGAAGAGTTAACTAGGTAACCAGACATTTCATTTACGACAATTCTAAACAGCCTTAGAAAAGATAGGGAGAATAAATTGTTTTGTCTGAAGTCCTGAAAAGATACTATTTTATTTGGTTTTACAAAGGAGGATTATAGGTGGGAAGAAATTCAGCAGTCAGATAAATACGAAAATTATGGGTTTTTTTTTTCCCTCCTGAATAGTAAATCTCTAGAGACCATGTTTTTAAATTATTGTATTTTTTGCAGCAGAAGCTACTAAACATTTGATATATTCTTATAAATGTAATGGCATATAGAAGTTGTTGATCTTTTTTTTTTAATATTTTATTTATTTATTTGACAGAGATCACAAGTAGGCAGAGAGGCAGGCAGAGAGAGAGGAAGAAACAGGCTCCCTGCTGAGTAGAGAGCCCAATGTGGGGCTTGATCCCAGGACCCTGATCTGAGATCATGACCTGAGCCGAAGGCAGAGGCTTAACCCGCTGAGCCACCCAGGCGCCCCAGTTGTTGATCTTTTATTTAGAATCTAGCACTGAGTGAATTGTGAACAATGACAGTGATGAGTCTTTAACCCATATTGAATACTCATGTTATTTGAAGGATGTTTTGAGGCATCTCCAATGGTATTAAAAATATATGTGCATAGATTATAACCCTAAAAGTTCATTATATGAGATAAGTTCATTTGATTCAGCTAGTAATTCAATCCATTGTGCTTTGGTATGTTAGGGAACAAAACTGTCAAAACCCTCTACTCTCTCTCTTTCTGGTGATGGAGTCTGGAGAAGATGTACAGAAATAGCACCATACAAGGGGAAGGAAAAGAGAAAGAACTGTTCATCAGCCCTGGACCTCAGGTGGCTGTAGGAGAAAAAGTGTTTTGTGTCTGCCACATCTTTGTATCTTTCAATGACACTTTTATCTCTGGCACAGATCTTTCTAACAAGGAAATCATCTGCCCATGTAACTGGTAGGATGAAGGTGAAGGCTGGTCAAGGTGAATCTTCTCCATATGCTGCCATGCTGGCCACCCAGAATATGGACCAGAGATTCAAGGAGCCAGGCATCACTGCCCTCCGCATCAAACTCCAGGCCACAGGAGGAAAGAGAACCAAGACCCCCTGAGCCTGGGTCCCAGTCAGCCCTCAGAGCCCTTGCCTGCTCAAGTAATCAAGGAGAATTGAGGATGTCATCTTCATGCCCTTTAATAGGACCTGCAGGAAGTAGGGGTTGGGGGGGTCACTGTGGTCACTTTCTGTGAACAGGACTCCTCAAATATATGTTTTCTATTAATAAATTGATTTCATGTAGGCTTAAAAAAACAAACCTCTACTCTCTTAAATCTCAGCAGGAGGGTACAACCAATAAATAACAGATATAATAAATGATTGTATATCATGTTAGAAAGCTATAAATGCTAAGGAACAAAATAAAAAGCAGAATAAAGTAAGGTATTTGAAATCTTGAATGGCAGGGGTATGGGCTGTTGTCAAGTTGCAATATTAAAAGAAGTGGTCAAGGGGCGCCTGGGTAGCTCAGTGGGTTAAAGCCTCTGCCTTTGGCTTAGGTCATGATCTCAGCATCCTAGAATCATCCCAGGATCGAGCCCCGCATCGGGCTCTCTGCTCAGCTGGGAGCCTGTTTCCCTTCCTCTCTCTCTGCCTGCCTCTTTGCCTACTTGTGATCTCTGTCTATCAATAAATAAATAAAATCTTTTTAAAAAATAAATAAATAAATAAAAGGAGTGGTCAAGGTTAGCCTCATCAAGGTGAGATTTGAGCAAAGATTTGAGGGGTTAAAAATTTTGGCCGAGCAGGTGGCTAAGGGAAGAGTATTCCAGGCAGAGGCAACAAGACAACATCCAGACCAAAGTTCCCAAGGTGAGAGAATTACCTCCTGTGTTTAAGAAAAAGCAAGCAGGTAAGTGTGGTTCTGTGAGGTAGTGGCAACAGGAAAGAGGTATAGAAATTCTGGTTGGAAAGGTAATGAGGGAGTTGGCTAAATCATATAGAGCTTGAGAGGTGATTGCATGAGCTTTAGCTTTTATTGAGTATAGTGGAGAGCCATTGCAGGATTCTGAGCAGAGAAACAATCTACTTGGGTACGGGTTTCAAAATGGATCATTCACTGCTATATAGAGGACAAATGATGAGATGAGGATAAATGCAGGGTGACCAATTAGGAGACTATTGCAGTAATGCAGTGACAGCTGATGGTGGCTCAGGATGAAAATCGGTGGAGAGAGGTTTAAAAGTGGACAAATTCTGGATATAGTTTGAAGTTCAAACGAAAGGACTTCTCATGGGACATAAGAAGGATATGTGCTAAAAAGGAGGACAAAAGATGACTCCAAAAGTTTTGGCCTGTACACTTCCAAGGTTGGAATTTCCCACAGTTAAATGAGGAAAACTACATGAAAGAGGTTAGAGAAGGAAGATCAGGAGTGTGGCTTTGGATATTAAATCCATCTAGGATGAACCCAAATGAATCGTTGGATACTTGAGTCTGGAGTTCATGTGAAGAGTCTAGGCCGGAAGTCATCATCCTGCAGAAGGTTCTGCAAGTCACCAGCCTGGATGAAACCAAGAGCTAGTATGTGGACCAAGGAGCAAGCTTTGGCTTACCATGAAGAGGTCGGGATGAAGAAGAGCATTAACCAAAGTGCCTGGGAAGGAGGAACCAGAGAGCTAGGAGAGAAGCAGCATATCGTGGGTGTTCTTAGAATCCAAGTGAGGAAAGTACATCAAGGAAGAATGATCATCTTGGTTAAGACTTATGATGAGTCAGTTGAAATGAGCTCAGAAAACCGGCCATTACATTTAGTTACATGGAGCTCATTGGTAAATTACAATGTTCATTCTGACAGTGTTCACTGTTTTCTGTACATTACTGTTTTCCTTTCTAAGTGGAAGTTAACTGCACCCAAAATTTCTGTCCCTGACCTCAGCAACTTCTTTCTTTCTTTTTTCTTTATATCTTTGTCTATATAACTGTGGTCTCTCTGGTGTATGGGAGAATACTGGCTTTCTTTTAAGTCTCTTACTTAATTCCTTATATTTTTGTTATATGAACTTCCTGCATGTGCTTTTTAATACCCATAATAGATTTAATTTTTCCACATTTTATATAAGCTAGAGCTATGTTTGAAATTCACCTATTACTTCTTTCATTTCTTAGTCTATCTTGATTTTTTTTGTTATTTTTCCAGATTATTTCATATTCATGATTTATTTCAGCTGCTAATTTTTAAATATTGTTTAGCATTAGTCAACTTTGATATTCATTAAGGATTATAGGCAGTGAATTATTACTGTTACTGACAACAAAAATCTACTTCTCCCCAGTCGTCTTCCTGTTAGTTTGACAGCATAGCTATATTCTTCCTCAGGCATTCATTTACTCTTCCAGAGTAAAATAGTGCAATTTATACCATAATTTTATTTCTAACTCCTCCTCATCAAAACCTCTACTTTATATGCATTTCCTGCTCTTTTCATTTGTGTTGAATATTATTGCATTATTTTTTGTTTCTTTTTTATTTCTGAGAATTATTGTGTTTTTATTTACCAACTCCAACTTTTATTTTGACTGACCTATATAATTTCTTATTTATTCAGATTCATGTCATCCCACTGTTGTAGGTGCCTATGTGTATATTAGAACTGCATTCCAATTTAGTCAATGTTCTCAAACCAATAAATGTCATGTCCCACTATGAAAATGGAACTGATTAAAAAATGACTCTACATTAGAGAATGCAAAAGGTGGCAGACAGAGGTGATATGTGCATTGAGAGGCAGGAATATTTAAAAAAAAAAAAAAAAGAGTTAAAAGGGCCAATTTACCAGACAATAAAGCTGGAAAAGCCAATGCAAAGCCCTTTTATGTATGCAAGTTCAAGGTACTATGTATATCAGTCATATTCTTATAAAGTTCTCAAATACCATTAGAATAGGCAAATATGTGTGCAACACATGCATGTACACTTGAACATCATGAAACGATAATGAAGCACAGCAGCATAAATTCATAGATAGTCCTTGGTCTCACTTTCATACTCACCCTGTTTATGTGCACAAACATTTCGACTTTCAATAGACCACTTATCTCAACAAATTGAATTATCAAGTGACTCAAGGTAGTCAAATTGCTTTGAAAAAGTTTTTTTTTTAATTTTTATTTATTTATTTGACAGACAGAGATCACAAGTAGGCAGAGAGGCAGGCAGAGAGAGAGGAAGGGAAGCAGGCTCCCTGCTGAGCAGAGAGCCCGATGTGGGGCTCGATCCCAGGACCCTGGGATCATGACCTGAGCCAAAGGCAGAGGCTTTAACCCACTGAGCCACCCAGGTGCCCCTGAAAAAGTTTTTGAATGTCATTGAACACTTCGTTGAACAGATTGTCTTCAAATGGTTTTTATTTGTTTTTTACTTTTTTATTTATTTTTAAATTATGTTCAGTTAATCACTGTATAGTACATAATTAGTTTTTGATGTAGTGTTCAGTGATTCATTAGTTAATTATAACACCCAGTGCTCATCATGGCACATGCATTTCTCAATACCCATCACCATGTTACCCCCTCCCCACACCCTCCTCCCCCGCAAAACCCCAGATTTTTCTCGAGGTCCATACTCTCTCAAATGGTTTTTATTTCCCAAATAAATAACAACCTATGTGGTATACTCTATAGTAATACATTCTGTGCTCTAAAGTCTTAATAAAAGGGAAATAGTCCTCAGAAATTATTAATCCAGAGGTCCTTCTAAGGATTTAAAACATTTTAAGAACTACTTCTCCTTTTAAGGAAACAAAAAAACAATATTAAATTTTATCTGAATAATTACAAGAAATTCAAAACTATTCTAGATATAGCAAACACTCAGAAGAGAGAGAATCCAGCTATGGTGATTTTCTGTTATCACATTCTTGAAAAAATTTTTGGAGGCCCCAAATGATGCTAGATCCCCAAAAAATGACAAATTAGATGTGCATTTTTTTCAAGTATTTTCCCAAGATATTCTAATTTCTTCAAGGTTTACAAAATTTGCTCTGAAGTAGCAGAGTAACAAAGTGTAGTGAGCATTAAATTGAGTCCTGAGACATACATTCTGTCCCTAGTTGTTTCAACTGGCTGATTTTTCCAACTGTGGCTTTGCTCCTCTATTATCCATTTACCCATTTCCTGATAGCCACTCCCTCAACTCCCTGTGGGGAAAGACCTGCTTCATATTGAATCTTATAATAAATAGCATTTTTTACATTGCAAATGAATGAATATCCAAACTTACCTCCCCCTTGATGCTGTCAGGTGCCATCAGGTACCTGCTAGTTTAGAAAAAGGGATGGTCTGTGTTTTTTCTCCTGGGTTACTATTGGGGGAGGTAACCAAAAAGATATGACTGCCAGTTGACCTATGAGCTGGACCCAGGTGATCAGAGGATCCTCACATCCTCCCCTGTCCTTAGAATATAGGTTCCACTTGCCTTTCCTGCAGCCAGAGACTATTCCAAGAACATAACCTTGAGATAGTGATGCAGTGTTGAAAACGCCTGCACGATATACATGGCTGAATCCAGTTAAGGAACTCTATATAAACTTTTGATTTGGACAGGACCGAGTCTTGCACGAGCTTCCTATGTATGTTCTTTTGTTTATTAAAACTGCTACTTATGGGGGCCTGGGTGGCTCAGTGGGTTAAAGCCTCTGCCTTCGGCTCAGGTCATGATCTCAGGTCCTGGGATCGAGCCCCACATCAGGCTCTCTGCTCGGCATTGGGTCTGCTTCCTCCTCTCTCTACCTGCCTCTCTGCCTACTTGTGATCTCTGTCTGTCAAATAAATAAATAAAATATTTAAAAAAAAAAAAAAACTGCTACTTACCAACCTGGAGTGGCCCACCCTTTTCTTTGTTCTCTTCCTGCCCTCCTCCTATGGGAGCTGGTTTCAGATTATGTCTGAGAAAAGCTGGAGAGGGAGAAGAACCAACAGCTCCAAAGATTTACTGCGTTGGAATTTGCGTCTCCAGTCAGGAAATCAATAAAGGGTTACCTTTGTTACTTGTTCTTAGTGTCCCTCCAGAGGTTTGTCAGAAAGTGTGGCTTGGTCAGATACAGCACTTGGGTATTTTTGGATTCCCAGTTATAACACCATCCTAATACAAAAACAAAAATTTCAGCTGGTTTTCTAAAAGTTGGAAGTAAGGCTGACTTCCAACTTTTAGATATTGATATATAGAGTTTTAACTAAGTAAACATTTATCCAGGGATTTCTCGCCCAAAGAGGTGAGACATGTTTTTGAGAATTCAGTTCTGAAATGAGAATATCATATTTGTGTTACAGTCCCCCTGAAGAGGTTGCAGAAATACATAAAGCACTAACATGATACTGGAACAACGTTGTAACATGTTTGTAGAAAATAGCTTGACATTGAAACTTGTTCTTAAAAACCAGAAAATTCATATTTAGAATGGATACAGGGATGGGCAGATGGAAAACCCTAGCAAGTGTTTTATGGAAAGCAAAAAGCATGTTTGAGAAATGGGAATCATTTCCAAAAAATTAAAAACCAAATGTCCATCACTTCCGTTTCAACTCCAGTCTTTGGGTAATTAACAAGCCTTTCAATTTCCACAAGGTTTCTTTACTTTGTGGTGTTTCACCCTCTACTTACAGTCCCAAACAGAAGGGTGAATTGTTTAAAAAAATGATATGAGTTGTATTCTTATGAAAATAAAAATCTTTATTATAGATGGCTAACTCAGATAAGAAAAACTTCTTTCTTCAGGGTTAGAATTCATTAACTACATATGAAAATGAAATTTAGTCAGTAATAGAGAGCAGAAATATTTCTGGGTGTTAGAGAAACTCGTTAAAGAAAACTTATGCTGTTTTACTCCCTACAATATTGCAAATATTATGGGTTACGATCCAAAAAATAAAAATAAGCTTTAGTTGAAAACCAAACTTATGAATTTTTTTCGGGAGTGAGGTATTAGAACTATTGTTTCCCTATGGTAGGAATCAAGTGGCTTCCATTTCAAAATCATTTTTTTAAATCTAGGAATTCTAGGGATGTTTTTATGACTTTAAAAATACTTTATCTCATCAATGGCCTTGGAATAAATCCTCCAGTCTCAGTACATACTGAAAATCTGAGTGTGATTTAAGCCCACTGTGAAATGATAGTTACCAGGTTATAAATATATGAAAAGTTGGTAACTCAGTTATAAGGATAAACTTAAAGACTAACATGTTTTAAACTATAAAAACTCTCCAAAAAATATTGTGAATAAATCTAAGATCCATCAAATTTCTTTGAGTTTTCTTAAGGACTACTTTAGGAATAGATATCAAATGCTTATCTGGATTAGGTCAGGTCATCTGAAAACTGCTTTGCTCTACCACATTTATAACAATGTGGTTATATATCCTTTGGTATAATGATGCTGGCCTAAATTAAGGAGTTGTGTAAGGAAATGGCATGCGAAAATTATTTTATTTGCTCTGGTTATATTGTTGAAGATACTTTTTTACTTCATTAAACAGTCTTATATTTTTGACATCTACCAAAACTTGCTAATCAAATGATACCAAGAAAACACCTGTAATCAGACAGATGTACAAAGTACTTTTTTTAAAAGTATAAATTACACAGCTGTTTTATTTAGCCTGCTGTAACAAGGGAGAAGCCACCCAGGGGACCATTAGGAGCATCTTAGTAAAGGGATGATAGGAGAAGCTTCTTGTAGAGTGTGGGCGCAGGCTGAACAATTCTGAGGACAGATTAGGAGAATGGGTTGGATACTATGAGGAAGCAGAGGCAATTCAGTGATTGGGCATCTCAAGGATTTCCTCCCCCGCCCCCAAGCAGGAAATCACAATTGGAGGAACAAGGTATATCTAGTCGTAGTAAGGAAGCAGAGATAACACAAGAATGGGAAGTAATTTGTTTTATGGCTGTAAGATAACATTGTCTGCAAAGAAAGTTAAAAACTTTCTTTGGTCTTCGTCTGCAAGGGTGCTTGGTTTTGTTTAGGACAATCACTGGGTGCAAGTATGGTGCATTCTTATTTCCACAGGAAATTTTTTTTTTTTTTTAGTTTTTCCTATTAGAGATATTTGTGTTTCTCCTTGACTACGGGTTCATTTTTCACCTTATGAGTACTGAAAATTGTGTAAGGGACTATGGCTGGATTCTCTCAGTGATTGCTAGAAAGCTGAGATACTGATTTCCAACCACTACTCTGTCGAGTTCATAAGATAGCACAGTGTATTTTCTACCAATGTAAAATCTGATTTTTTTTCTACACCTTTCTTTTCACCCAATTTCCTGGCTTACTTCTATTTTTTTAATTTGTGTACATTGAGCATCATATCAAAGTATTTTTTAGGTAGAGTCAGGAAGCAAATAAAAAGTAACCATCAAGCTTGGATTGTTTTTAGTTTATTAACAGTTGTGGTGGGAAGAAGGCAGAAAGCTCCTAAAAATGTAGATGGAGTCAGTGAAGAATGCTCTAAAACAGAAGCCAGTATCCAGAACTCCACCTGAGTCTAGTCTAGACTCCCTTATTAACTGGCTTTGTGACCTGCAGAGTCACTGAACTCTGTGGAGCATTATTTTCCTCAACTTTAATGTAGAGATTATGGTGCCAATATAATTCAGATAAAACAAGAAAGTCATCTGAAAGACTTCTGGTAATTTTACACACTACATGAATATTTTGTTAATAATTGAATGTCAAATGCTTAGTGCACTGAGGCATATTGTTAACAAATTTATACTTATTTATTTTAAATATTTTCATTATTAACAACTTTAAAACCAATTTAAAATAATACATGAAAGCAGAAAAAGTACAGGTTTCTGAATTTTCTAAAAATAGTAGCATCCGGAAATTTGTAAGACAACTGAAAAGCAATCAAGTTTTATGATGGACTTAAAACAGTAACAAAAAACGTACTTTTTCTTGAAGTTGACTATAATAAAATCTTCATATTTCCTTCACTTTAGAAAGCAAGAATCACAATTATGCAATTATGTAAAATCTCCCATGCTCACACATGCTAATTTAATGAGCCCTAATTCACATTCTAAATCAATTATATGTTAATTTATTTCTTCTCTTTAAAAAGACTTTACACTATTCTATTAATTTCTTAATCTTTGGACGTATGGAGTATAGTTTTCCTTGATAAAGAGGACTCCTGCTAGATTGTGTGTATGATCTTAATGAGAAAGCAAGCAAGCAGGTAAACTATCACAGAACACTCTGCCCAACACATAGCATAAAAGTATCTATAAAGAAATATACTTTTGGCATATGCTCCTAGATTATACAATGAGTATTGTCTCCTAGAAAAGGTAGCCAGGGACATGACGTGCTCATTCCAATACTGCTGTCATTGGTCAAAATTTATATGCAGTTCATTTTTGGTATTTGCTTTCAGTGACAGGTTAGAAGCAAAACATGATAATCATTTTCATATCAAACACTTATTTCCATATCAGCCACACACTGTGTTCTTTCCCATGGTCACCTATCATATTTAATTAAAATGGCTCCAAATGAATGCTCTTCAGTTGTTTACACATACCAAATCCCCCTTTATTATATTAAGCTTTTGCACCATTGAAGACATGCAGAATTAGGCTCGGAAATACATTTCATCCCATGGCAGTATCCCCAGGGATAGCCATCCCAACCAGGGAACCAGGAAGTACATGTGCTCCTCTAATTGCAAACGGCCACCTTGCTTTAGAGTCACTGTGCAGCCACACGCCAGCAGACTCCAAGCCAAGGGTGGATAATGGTCCAGTGAGACCAAAGAAAAGATCCAGAGACAGAAAGCAAGATACAAATTAGTTGGCAGGGAATAACCTACAGGGAGTTCAGGAGCAGCCACCTGGACAAAGCATCACCGTTGGGATCTATATATGGGATGTAGATACAGCAAAGTTTTAGACTGTAGCAACTTAGCCTAGCAACTATCTATAGCCCTTCCCTCCTTGCACCACCAGCATTCCAAGGAGATCAAGACCTTCCCTTCATTACAACAGAAATGCTCCAGGCTGGCCACTCCCAAGACCCCTGACCCCGAATGTTAAACGCTTTCTTCTATACATTCTGCTTGATGGGAACATAGAGAAAGGACAGGATGTCTGCATTCTCAAAACAGTGATTAACAGGGATGTTCAAGGGTGTGTTTGCACAAGCCAGTCTCTAGCTGGTACCATACAGTCACCCTTTAAATATACTATGTACAGTGTATACATAAAACTAATGTAAAACATCTGCTAAGACAGCAGGCATTTTCTATTTTTGACTCAAGAATTCAACCCATTTTATGTTATTAAAAAGTATTAAAATGTTAAATTTGCAGAAGAAGCCTGGTATTAATAGCCTCATCGTCAACAAAAGCAAAATGAATTGAGATGGTAGAAAATTGTTTCCATTCCAATTTTTTGCTAAGCCAAGAGACTGCTGTCCTACCTGGAAGATTTCATTTTTTTCCCGGTTAATCACTTGAGAAGGTGATCTAGGCTAGTGTTTAGGTCTTTAACTTTCTGTTAACTTTTCTGTTCAGCCAATTTCAGCTTTTATGAATGAAAAGGCAAGATTGCTTCACCGATCTGGCATATAAAGTCAAGGTCATCTAGATCGTATGATGTCACTGTGGGATAGTTTGGAGTCTGGGTACGGCCTGCCTAGTTGTAGCACAGGATGAGATAGGGATCCTAGGCAAGATAAATGATAAAAATATCTCTTGGTCCTATTTTAATAGGTATGATGATGGAAAGAAGAATTGGGAAGAGACTCTAGAAGATAGTAAGATGATGGGTTTTATGAACTCTTTGTGAGATTTTTCCCTGAGTTAGGCCTTGTTACAGACCTTGAGAGGTTCCCATGGCACTGTGGGTGCCAGGTGATTAATAAAACTAAAAACCTGGGAGGAAAACTTAAAAAGTACCACACCAGCCACACCAGCATTCAACCTCCTGGAAGAAACACTGGTTCTTGGGGCGCCTGGGTGGCTCAATGGGTTAAGCCACTGCCTTCAGCTTGGGCCATGATCTCAGGGTCCTGGGATCAAGTCCCACATTGGGCTCTCTGCTCAGTGGGGAGCCTGCTTCCCCCTCTCTCTCTCTCTCTGCCTGCCTCTCTGCCTGCTTGTAATCTGTCAAATAAATAGGTAAAAGATCTTTAAAAAAAAAAAAGAAAGAAAGAAAGAAACACTGGTTCTTACAGGACCATGGCTACTAGGTTAATGGGTCCTGGTCTCCTGCTGCATCCAATACTTCTTACAGCCAAGGCCATTTGGTATGTGCCCATAGGTTTGTGTACATATGGCAAAATTACTGTTTTCATTTTATCTCTTATAATATGCTCACTGAACTTAAAAGTAACTTTTAAAACATGAGCCCAGAGTGTTTACTAGGTTTATCAAAAACATAATTAGAAAAAGAAAACATATATATATAATTTGTGAACAGCTGCTTGTGAACAGACTTGCTCTGGAGACTTTTTTTCTGGATTTGAGGTCCATGTAACCTCTGTTACAAGGAGTAGTAACCATGTTACTAGGAGTAGAGGGCAGCCACCAGCCTACTGCCAGCAAGAAGTCAGGAGTCTCAATCCTATTGATACTTGGAAATATATTTTCTCAATAACCAAGGTGAATTTGGAGAAGGTTCTTCCCAGTCAAGCTTCCAGATGAGAAACCCCACTAGCCAACAGCTTAATTACAGCCTAGTAAGACCCTAAGCAGAAGTTCCAACTAAGCTCTACCTGGACGCTTGACCCAAGAAATCAGTCAATAATAAATAGGTGTTGTTCTCAACTACTATGCTTGTGGTAACTTCTTATGCAACAACAGAAAACTAATACACTATCTTTTTTTTAGTTTTTTGTTTCCATAAAGATAAATTACACAGCTCATTGTTGAAGGTTTATTCTATAAGTTTATAAAAAAACTTAATGGAGTTTGGAACTGAACTGTCTGCCTGATTATACAATTATACTGATGATATCTAAAAAATAATTAGTAATCATTTGAAATGCCTGAGAGCAACAGAAACATGATTAAGAAAGCCAAATGCCGTCTTTCTACCTGGTGCCTATCTTGAAACTCAGCCGTACTTTGACAGGAATGGTGTTATTGAAATTTGAAATGTCATAGCCACACTGGAAGACATGCATCCATGGGTCCTCATTAGAAAACAGAGCTATATTAAACCTTGCTTTCTTCAAAAGCCAAGACCTATGCATTCCTACATGAATAGCTTTTAAAGGTTAATTAAAAGCAGTGAGTAATAAAAATTTATAAGCTTCTGCTTATAATTTTTTAATGGTATCATTTCCGACCTTTTGATTGTGATCCCATGGTGTGCCATCCAGACCCCAGCTGTTTATCATTCCCATCAGCTTAAAGAAAAACTTAACAGACCAAATTGTCCTTGCTTCTTTAAAGATTTTTGCAAGATTTGTTCTGGTGACCACAACCCTCTTGAGCTGTTGGTCGATTTTCTTTTGTCAACAGGATGTCCTCCTCTTAAAGATTCACAATCTACTTTAGCATTTCATAAACATCTCAGAGTTCCACGGCTAAGAAAAGTAATTAGCTTTTATCTTTTTTTTTTTTAATTAGCTTTTATCTTTAACCAACATTACTTCTATTCATTTGTCCTCAGAAGCTTTGTCTATTCTCCAAACATTTTACTTTATTTTTTTAAGATTTTATTTATTGGGGCACCTGGGTGGCTCCGTGGGTTAAGCCTCGCCTTCTGCTCAGGTCATGATCTCGAGGTTCTGGGATCGAGCCCCACATCAGGCTCTCGGCTCGGCGGGGGACCTGCTTCCCTTCCTCTCTCTCTGCCTGCCTCTCTGCCTACTTGTATCTCTGTCTGTCAAATGAATAAATAAAATCTTTAAAAAAAAAGATTTTATTTATTTATTTGAGAGAGAGAGAGAATCAGAGAAAGCATGAGAGGGGGGAACGTCGGAGGGAGAAGCAGACCCCCCCTGAGCAGGGATCCCAACGCAGGACTCGATCCCAGGACTCCAAGATCACGCCCAAACAACTGAGCCACCCAGGTGTCCTCCAAATATTTTTCAACCTAAATAATTCCTTCTGGAGAAAGAGTGTATGAAAAGAAGGATCATCAATTTGCAATCTTTCTTCAAAGCAGTATCCAGTAGCTTTGGTAGTTGAAATTTGAAGTATCAAGTAAAACTAAATGTTCACATGGAACATTTTCATAATAAAACATTTTTAGAAATTAAATAGTGATGTCTGATCAAAACTGGTTTAGATCTAAAAATATATTAATGTTGTTAAATTCTACTTCTTGTGTCTCAACTTTAAATTAAGAAAGAATGAGATCAAAGTAAGGATAAGCAGTAAATACATGCCAATATATTTGTATCACCAATTTGAATATTTCACTGGGATTTCAGTAAATGATATCACTTTAAATTTTGAATCTAGTTTAATTGCCTTCTATCTTCAGTTTTTACTTGAAGTGTTTAACACTGATAGTGGAGGGGTATGTTTCCACACACGAATCCAGCAACACTGATCTCTTTGTAGCTTTATAGACATTCCAAATACCTCCCACCTTAGCACTTATCATCACTTCTGACTGAAATTTCCTTCCTCCAGGTGTCTGAGTGGTTGCTTTTATTTTCTGCCAACATTTGCCCAAATGTCACATTGTAAGAGAGGTCTTTCCTGGCTACCTACTATAAAAAGAGCACACTGCCTGCCTCACTTCTGATATACTCATTCATTTACTCTTTAATATTTTTGTTTTTTTTTCTTTTTTTTATTTGCATACAGTTGACCACACAACATTACATTACTTCTGGGTGTACAACTTAGTGATCTGAGAAGTGTATACATTATGCTATATTCACCACAAGTAAAGCTACCCATATGTCCCATTACATTACACATTACAGTATCATTGACTGTATTCTTCACAGTGTATTCTTTTTTATTCTCATGACTTACTCATTCCATAACTGAAGGCCTGTATCTCCCGCTCCCTTTTACCTATTTTGCCCAACCCACACCCCCACCCCTCTGGCAACCATCAGTTCTCTGTATTCATAGTTCTGATTCTGCCTCAGGTTTGGCCAGCAAACCCTGAGATGGCAAATGAAGATTACTCCAAACACTGAAATAGGAGAAAGGAGAAGGCCTGAGGGACCTCTGGACGCTCTAGTGGAGAAAGGCCCCTGAGCCTAACTCATTCTCCATTTTTACTATGCATGTGATCCAAGAATCAAGACTAGAAAGGAATGTAAAGTTTCAATAACTAGGGTAGTGACATTTATGGAGATTGTGTGATTAGAGCTATCTGTACTCATGACTTGCAGGCAGGGAGTAGGTGACTATTAAGGATTTACATCCAACCTAAGTTAAGCATCTGTCCCCTGGGAGATAGCACTGATCCACAATGAGGATCTGGTTTTCAGCCCAGAAATTTCAACGGATGCCCAGTTTTCTGGTCACTCCTTCTTTGCTTTTCAACTAGCCTCTCCCAAGGAAGATTGTGTTTATCATATCTTAACTAGCCAGGCATTGTGAATTCCTACAATTCTGCTTTTTTTTGTTTGTTTGTTTATTCATGTTTTTTAGATTCCACTTATGAGTGGAGTCATAGAGTATTTGTCTTTCTCAGTTTGACTTATTTCATTTAGCATAATATCCTTTAGGTCCATCCCTGTTATCTCAAATGACACAATCTCATCCTTTTAATAGCTGTGTAATATTCCTCTGTGTGTGTGTGTGTGTGTGTGTGTTTGTGTGTCTTTATCATATCTTCCTTATCCATTCACCTTCTGATGGACACTTAGGTTGCTTCCATGTCTTGCCTATTGTAAATAATGTTGCAACAAACAGAGGGGTACATATATCTTTTAAGTTAGTGGTTTTGTTTTTCCTGGTGAATGGGAGAAGATATTTGCAAATGACATACCTGATAAGAGATCCCAAATATATAAAAAAAATGTGTACAACTCAACACCAAAAAGATAAACAATCTGATTAAAAAATGGGTAGATGACCTGAGTAGACATTTTCCAAAGAAGGCAGGCAGATGATCAACAGGCACATGAAAAGATGTTCACCATCACTCATCATCAGGGAAATGCAAATCAAAATCACAATGAGATATCACCTCACACTTATTTAAATCACCTGATTAAAATCAAGAAGACAAGAAACCATAAGAATTGGAGAGGATGTGGAGAAAAAGGAACCCTCATGCACTGTTGGTGGGAATGTAAATTGGTATGCATGAGGAAAACCGCATGATGGTTCTTCTATATTTTTCTTAATAAAACTCACTGGTGCTTTACAGAGTGTATATCTTTGTTTGCTTATCAGCTATTTACTCAACTAGCATACGGGAAGCAGAAACTTTGTTCTATTCTATTCACTGTCCATCCCAACATCTGGAATAGTACATGATTCTCAGGAAGCATGAACTAAATAGTACATGAATTAGTGAAGTAAAAGATGTTCACTCTTTTTAATTTTTTTATTAAAATTCAATCTAATTAATATATTGTGCATTATTAGTTTCAGAGGTAGAATTTAGTGATTCATCAGTTGCATATAACACCCAGCGCTCATTCCATCAAGTGCCCTCCTTCATGCCCACCACTGAATTACCCCATCTTCCCACCCATCTCCCCTCCAGCAATCCTCAGTTTGTTTTCTATAGTTAAGAGTCTCTTATGGTTTGTCTCCCTCTCTGATTTCATCTTATGTTATTTTTCCTCCCCTTACCCTATGTTCATCTGTTTTGTTTCTTAAGTTCCACATATGAGTGAAATCATATGGTATCCATCTTTCTCTGACTGACTTTATTTCACTTAGCTAATACCCTCTAGTTCCATCCATGTCATTGCAAATGGCAAGATTTCATTCTTCTTGATGCCTGGATAATATCCCATTGTGTATACATGTATCACTTCCTCTTTATCCATTCACCTGTCAATGGACATCTGGGCTCCTTCCATATTTTGGCTATATTTTGGACATTGCTGCTATAAATATTGGGGTGAATGTACCACTTCAAATCACCACATTTGTATCCTGTGGGTAAATACCTAGTAGTGCAATTGTGGGGTCATAGGGTAGTTCTATTTATAACTTTTTGAGGAACTTCCCTGCTGTTTTCCAGAGTGACTGTACCAGCTTGCATTCCCACCAACAGTTTAAGAGGGTTCCCCTTTCTCTGCCTCCTCAAAATGTCCACTCTTCAGCACAGAACTGCAAGCAACTGCTGAAAGTAAGTTTAACATGTGAGAATCCATGCAATTTGCATACTAAAAGACTACCAGAGAAACCATATATGATTTTCTCAGTCAATGCAGAAGAGCATTTGAAAAAATTTCAATATCATTCCTGATGAAAACCTCAGCAAACTAAAAATAGAAAGGAACTTTCTCAATCTGATATTTGTATCTATAAAAAACCTACAGCTAATGTCCCCTTAATGGTAAAAGACTGGATGCTTTGTCCTAAGACTGAAAGCAAGACAAGAATATCTAGTGCCAATGCTTGTATCCAACACACTGCAGGTTCTAGCCAGTATAGTAAGGCCAGAAAAAAATAATAAAAGGTATCCAGGTTGGGAAAAGGACAAGTAAAACAGGTCTTTATTCAGAGATGACATAATTGCCTCTATAAACATTCTATAGAATTTATTAAAATTCCACTACAACTACTATTTATGATTAGTAAGCTTGCAGGATAAAAAATTAAATATATAAAATCAACTACATATCTATAAACTAGCAGTGAGCAGTTGAAAGCTTTTGAGGGTGATGAATACATTCATTATTTCTATCATGATGGTGGTTTCACAAGTATGTGACATATGCTAAAACTTATCAATGTGTACACTTTAAATATGTACAGTTTATTGTGTATTATACTTCCACAAGGCTATTAAGAGAGAAAGCACATTTGAGGAGAGAAGAAAAAGAATAAAATTGCTTTCAGCTTGCCTTTACTAAATTGACTTCATTTAATAAGCTGGTTATATTTTCTCATGGGTTTGTGGGATAGAATGAAAATTTATATAAAGTGGTTAGCACATATCTCCTTTTCCTTACTTCCTTGGCTGATTCACAAGTGTGCCTCTTGCTTTAAATGATTCCTAGTTAAAATCGCTTATGGTTTTAGGATTTCTCAGCTTTAATGATCTCTTCCTCAAAGAAACTCATTTACAAATTTAGTTAGATTATTAAAAGTAGTCTCAAAGGAGAGTTGCCTAGTAATGCCAATCATGATTCTTGTTTCTAGGTGACTAGTCACTAGATTCAAGTAACAGAGCTAGATGTTTCCAACTTTCAGTTCATCTTAATCACTTAACTATGCATAGAGTCTATTTATAGTGCTCTTGCTTCCAACATATATTTCACAATGGATTAAACTCCAATTATGCCTTCTATAATGATCCTTAAGTGTTAACAAGCAATGATACTCAAACCAGTATATTGGGATACTCATTTTCAACAGCTTTCTAAACATATGCACTTAGATGTCTTCTGAAATTAAAGATGCTTAAAAAATAGTTACCATACTTCCTTTCTAAAATTTTGTTCTCCTCTGACTTCATGGGTTTTGAATGATTAATTATAAGGCCAGAAGCATACACGAGGTATACTGTGATGGAAAAGGGAAATGATCAAATTATTTTCAAGGCATCAAAGAAAGCTTCAGTGAAGATGTTCAAATTGTGTCTTGCAGGAAGGGTTCTCCAGGTAGGCAGGAAGATTCATTCAAAACAGAAAACGACTCAAACTGATGCCTAAAGTAGAGTCAATGGCATGATGCCTTGGGGAACTGCAAGGAATTCAGTACGGCTATTACAAAGCATAGGATCTATATGTAGAAGGAGAGCACAAAATCATGGGGAGGGATGATGACATATTTTTTTAACCTGTATTAAAATACTTCATCATAGGTACGCCTGGGTGGCTCAGTCGGAGAAGCATCTGCCTTCAGCTCAAGTCATGATCTAAGGGTCCTGGGATTGAGTCCCACATCAGGCCCCATGTTCAGTGGGGAGTCTGCTTCTCCCTCTGCCCTTCCCTTTCTCCCTCCCCCTTGCTCTCTCTGACAAATAAACAATATAAAATCTTAAAAAAATAAAAATAAAATAATTCATCATAAGTGCTGGGATATATGTTTATCTATAACTTATTATATATCTACATTCTTGGGTAGTTCATTAACATTTGTATTATTATATATACTACTAGTATATATTATACTCTGTTATAGCTTGGATTCTCTGGGAAGAAAACACCGAAGCTGAGTGAAGAGTGAAGACTGATTTCTCCAAAGGACAGGCCATGAGACCTAGTTAGAAGTGCACAAAGTTCATTAGGGAGTAACCCCCATAGAAGTAAAGAGACAGAAGCTAGGTTGGGCAAAAGGAGCCAGCAGATGGCCATGCAGAGATGACTTAGTCTCTGCCAGCCCAGTGGGGAGTGGATGACGATTATTCATTCCAGGAGTCCCATGACAGGTGGAAACAGCCCTTATCCCTCCATCTTGCTCAGTCATTGTCCCAAAGCCACCACAAGAGAGTGTGGCCTTGGTCCCAAAACTAAATAAAACAAGAGCAAACTAGGAGTCAACAGCTGGAGATGGTCTGCAAACAACACTCCTAGAAGCTGGACAGAAAAGATTTTCTTGAAGAAGGTTCTGAGCTGCACATGTCCAAGTCTGCTATATCTTTCTACAGACATTTACCACATCTACCTCACTATCTCCTAAGATCCATGGTTTGGTTATAGGACCTCACCTTCTATATTATCTCTATGACTGAATCATAGGGGCATCCACAAATGAACATTTATCCTTTGACTAACCATTTCTTGAAGTTTCTTCCAGGGCTGAGATTTTATTCTTTTGTTTATGTTTCCTTGAAATATTGTGAATGCAAATGCCAATGAACATATAATAATGTCACTATTTTAGATTTTTAAATAATTACATACACCAGTACCTCTGAGGTTATTTGAACTGGTGACTAAAAACCAAACCAATTTTTATAATTCCAATTCTTGCTAATAAAGAGAAATAACTGTCTCCATTATTAATGCTGGATTTTAAAATAGATACTTGTTTTTAAATACTATTATGTTTTAAGTTTTAAATTATATTTCATTTATCTTTTCCATTATGACAATGAAGGTATATTATAAGGAAATCAGTCTCTTTTTGTTTGTTTGTTTACAGTTCAGTTTAATTAAAAAAAAAATAATGGGACACCAGGGTGGCTCAGTCAGTTGAGTGTCTGACTCTTGGTTTCAACTCAGGTCGTGATCTAATGGGTTCATGGGATCAAGCCCTACATCAGACTGTGTTCAGTGTGGAGTCTGCTTGAAGATTCTCTTCCTTTGCTCCTCCCCACACTCACTCTGTCTCTCACTCTCAAATAAATAAATCTTTTTAAAAAATAAAAAGAAATAACATCACTGAGAAGAAAAAGAAGCCCAATATAAATTCAACACAATTTTATGGAGTACTTTTTAGTCTCAGGCACTGCAGAAGTACACTGTAGATGTAGACTGCATTTCTCTGTTAAAAACCCAGTCCAATGAGGAATATAGTATTCCAGGATAGAGAGATTCATCAAAAAAACTGGCAAAAAGGCCCTTTTGAATCCAAGGCAGCCACGTAGGAAGTATGAAACCACCTTGCAACTTGCAAGGTTGACAAAGGATCATTAAACATACAACCCACATGTTTTATTGCAGAAAGCCATAGGTGGCATGGTTTATCTTTCTTTAAGTCCTCTTTGTCAGAAGCTTGATATATCAGAAAGGATTTGGGAGGTAAGACTCACAGGTGCATTACACAATAGGAAGATCAGGCCTGTTCATGTTTGTCAAATCTCAGAGGTTATCTGAATTTAGCCTTAATGAATCATGCTTAATCTAAGATAATTGCTGGAAATAATCCTGCAGATCAATACATGTATTAAATCCTGAGAAACACTGAAGACCCAAGAGCCAGTTCCATGAACATGAGGTCAGGGGAGCTTAGAATGTGCTCTAATTAGGAGATACCCAGGCAAGCTTCTTGTGGACAAAGACAGTTACAAAAGCACACAAGCTTCTTGAAATTAGCTCAGTTCTAATAATCTCAGGAAAGTCATAAAATTATTTATTTCTACTGATGGCTATTTGAGGAGAATTTGCCCTGATTTTAAAAAGTGCTGGATGTGACTATATTTCTGGCTCTAACCACCTTAAAGCATCCAGAAGTTCAATCTTAAGAATCAATCTCTAGGGTGTGGGATGCAAAAGGAAGTAACATTACTAGGTGTCACCAGGAAAGAAAATGGCACCCTTTAGAAACAAGCTATTTGATGTCTCTCAGAGTTTCCAAGCACTTCATACAATACACAGTCATAAAATTGTGTTCTTATTGCATATGGGAAACTATTAAAATATTAGGAAGTTTTGTTTGTATAATTCCAGCTCCAAAATAAAATATATTTACTGTTAAAAATCAAACCAGTAGAAGGACACTTGGATGACTCAGTTGGCTAAGTGGCTGCCTTCAGCTCAAGTCATGATCCCAGGGCCCTGGGATGGAGCCCTGCATGGGGCTCCCTGCTCAGTGGAGAGCCTGCTTCTCCCTCTCCCTCTGCCTGCCACTCTTCCTAATTGTGCTCTCTATCTCTGTCAAATAAATAAATAAAATATTTAAAAAAAATCAAACTTGTAGAGACAGAAAGAATAATCAATAAAGTTTTTCCTCCTATTTGCCCTAAAGAATGGGAATATGATATTTGTTCAACTGTTTTTCTAAAATTTGTAACCATTAGAAGAAAATTCTGAGTTTATATAAAAAGAGGTTCACAGGGATGATGTAACTTTTCTGCCGTAAGAAGGTGATTTAAGCCTTTGGATTACAGAAGGTTTAAGATGTTCCCTTGTGGTAATGCAGTGTTTTAACTTAAGGGCCATTGTGAACATCAATTTTCCCTTATGAAACAAATCACTAGCCAACCAAAATATCTATTACTGCTATATTTCCCAAAGGACTCTTCCATTCTCAAATTGAGTAGATAAAATTGCGGCCTCATAAAGGTACTACAGAAGTGTAACAGAGGAGACACACACCTTACAAAAGAAACAGATCTTTGAATGGTGATTCAGCGTAATAGATCACTGAGAGGAAGAAATGAAAAAGACATTTAAACCATTGGCTCTGAAGTCAAACTGGAAAAGTAGCTAATTGTCAATGGTCTGTACAGGAGAGCCATAAAATTTGAAGAACTAACTGAGATGACTCAGATTTTAGAAGCAGTGTGAATTTCATGATGCCAAAAAGCTAGTTGAAAATTTAATATTTACTGTCTTAGTTTCTCTTTTTGCACACTTATTTGTTTGTTTTACTGAGTTAAATGTATTAACTAACAGTTAAAATTATGCTCTTCAATGCATTTAAAGGTATGCTCTTTTTTTTAAGATTTAATTTATTTATTTGACACAGAGAGAGATCACAAGTAGGCAGGGAGGCAGGCAGAAAGGAAGGAGGAAGCATGCTCCCTGCTGAGCAGAGAGCCCCATGCGGGGCTCATCCCAGGACCCCAGGATGATGACCTGAGCCGAAGGCAGAGGCTTTAACCCACTGAGCCACCCAGGTGCCCCTAAAGTTATGTTCTCACTGGAAGGAAAATCACCAACCAGATGTAGCTAATATAGAATACAATTGAGTAAATACAATTGTGTCAAATTTATAACAAATTTAACTAACATATTAGTTATAATGTATGCCCATCCTGCAGTATCATATTAATCTTTGCCTCCCCATTGTCTACTACCTTTAGCGTGCAGCGATATTTGAACAAAACACAAGTGAATACCCTGAGCTCACGGAGAGCTAGTTAAGATTATCATCAGATCCCAGGTATGACTATGACCTGTACTGAGGCAACGTTTGAGCACTATTTTGCCATACATTGTTACACCTCTGCAGCACCTATTTCCTCACTTACCTACGAATAAAACCGAGATTTTGATTGAGGAAAGCATTCAAAATTGGGACAGCAAGATGTCCAGATGGGAAACTCACTTCTCTAACCAATGATCTACAAACACAAGTCAGTAAGGAGGGCATCTCTTCCAAATAAAAAAGCAAAGACTCTTTTGCTTTCTATTCTTCCCTTTCTTCCTGCTTGAAAAGCAGGTGCCAGGTAATGGGGCTATTACTATTACTACCGCGAGCATGAACGCTTCATGCTTAAGATAGTGGAGCAAAAAGTTAGAAAGATGTTAGATCTTTGATAGCAGAGCTACTGCTCCAGTCACTGACAGCTTACTTTTGTACTTCTCACTTGGGTAAGATAAACAGACTCATTATTTAAGCTATGGTTTTCATTAGTTTGAAGCCAAATGTATTCCTTCCCTGTGTATTCTTTTCACAATGCCTTCAAACTCACAAATTATATACAAGCATAACTTTCCACCTTTATTCTACTGTAAATATCAACTTGGTGCCAGAACACTGAATTGGGGTAAAAGGATGGTTAACATTTGAAAACTTCCACGAAGTTTCTTGTCTCTAACAAGCACCAGAAGGAAGAATTATTTGCATATTATTTATATCTTTTTTAAAAATTCTTCATATTTATTTTAAGAAATGACTTAAGGTAACTATGAATGCTATTAGCCTTATTTAAATTATTTACCAATTTGTGTGAAATGTATTTATGATTTTGCAACACTGCCTGGAAATCTGTTCATTTGAGATCATTACCTATTATTATCACAGAGAAGAGCTGTTCAGAAGGGCATCTTGAACATTTATTTTGGTAAACAATACCCAAAATTAAATACAAATAAGACATCATTTTTAGCAACTGAATAAGACATAAAATTATCATGCTGAGATCACACCTCCCTAAATGGAAGATATTTTATTTGTTTTTTAAAGTAAGGTGTGAGAGGATAGATCCTGGTCCTCAAATTATGTGAATTATGTGAATAAAAGATGTCTAAAATAATTTTGAGTGTATTCAGCAGAAAATTGTTTAAATAAGAATTTTTTAAAAACTGAAAGTGTTTCCCATGTCTTTTTTGTTAATCGAAGTATAACTGACATATGTAATATTAGTTCCAGGTGTACAACATAGGGAAGAGATATTTGCATACATTGCAAAATGATTACCACAGTAAGTCTAGTTACCACTTGTCATCGTATAAAGTTAACACAGTATTACTAACTATATTCTCCATTCCATATTACATTACCATGACTTATTTATTTTATAGCTGGAAGTTTGTACTTCTTAATTTCCTTCATCCACTTTGCCCTCCCAAATGCCATTCCCTTCTGGCAATAGGCAAGCTGTTTTCTGTATCTATGAGTCTAGTTTTTTGTTTGTTTAGCTCGTTCTGTTTGTTTTGTTTTGTTTTTTAGGTTTCATGTATAACTGAAATCACACGGTATTTGTCTTTCTCTGTTTGACACTTCACTTAGCATAATATCCTCAAGATCCATCCATACTGTCACAAATGGCAAGGTTTCTTTTTTTTAATGGCTGAGTGATATTCATATATATATATATATATATATATATATATATATATAACAATTTTTTATTCATTCATCCATCAGTGAATTCTTAGGCTGTTTCCATATCTTAGCTGTTGTAAATAATGCTGAAATGAACATGAAATGCATATATCTTTTCAAGTTACCGTTTATTTTCTTCAAATAAATACCCAAAAGTGGAATTGCTGAATCATACAATAATTGTATTTTAATTTTTTGAAGAATCTTCATACTTTTTCCATGATGGCTGTACCAATTTACGTTCCTACCAACAGTGCACAAGGTTTTCCTTTTATAGTCATATCCTTGTCAACACTGATTATTTTTGTTTGAGACTAGCCATTCTAACAGGTGTGAGGTAGTATCTCATTGTAGTTTTGATTTGCAATTTCCTAATCATTAATGATGCAGAATATCTTTTCACATACTTACTGATCATCTGTATATCTTTTTGAGAGAAATGTTTATTCAAATCTTCTACCCATTTTTTAATCAGGTTGTTTGTATCTTTGCTATTTAGTTGTGTGAGTTCTTTTTATATTTTTAATATTAGCCCTTCATCAGATATAAGATTTGTAGGTATTTTATTATATTTAATAGGTTGCCTTTTCATTTTGTTGATGATTTCCTTTGCCTTTCAGGAGCTTTTTAGTTTGATGTAGTCCCACTTGTTTATCTTTGGTTTTGTTGTTTTCTCCTTTTAGTATCAAATTCAAAAAAACCATTGCCAATACCTATGTCTTGTGTATGGTGTAAGATTCTGGTCCAGTTTCATTCTTTTGCATATGGCTATCTAGTTTTCCCAATGTACTCTTGAGGAGACTGTCCTTTCCAATTGTATATTCTTGACTTCTTTATAATAAGTTAATTGACCATATATGTATAATTTATTACTGGACTTTCTATTCTGTTCCACTGATCTTTGTGTCTGCTTTTATGCCAATACCATACTATTTTATTTACTATAGCTTGGTAATATAGTTTGAAATCAGGAAGCATGATGCCTCCAGTTTTGTTCTTTTTCTCAAGATTGCTTTTGCTATTCAGGGTCTTTTGTGATTCCATAAAAACTTTAGGATTATTTGTTCTGTTTCTGTGAAAAATAACATTGGAATTTTTAAAGGGATTGCACAGGATCTGTAGATTGTTTTGCTATGTAGTTTTTGGGTAGTATGTATACTTTAACAATATTGACTCTTCGAATCCT
This sequence comes from Taxidea taxus jeffersonii, assembly GCA_003697995.1. NCBI lineage: Eukaryota > Metazoa > Chordata > Mammalia > Carnivora > Mustelidae > Taxidea > Taxidea taxus. Next base: position 38,714 of record ML105042.1, on the reverse strand, counting down.
TGAGCATAAAAAAATCTTTCCATTTATTTCTATCTTCTCCAATTTCTTTTATTTATATCTTACCGTTTTTAATATACAGATCTTTCACCTCACTGATTAAATTTACCCCTAGGTATTTTATTCTTTTTGATGCAACTATAAATGGGATTTTTTAAACATTTTTCTGATAGTTTGTTATTAGTGTACAGAAATATAATAAAATTTTGTGTATTGATTTTTATATTCTGTAACTTTACTGAATTCATTCATTAGTTCTAACAGTTTTCTCATGGAGTCTGGGGTTTTCTGCATATAATTCATGTCATCTGCAAATGGTGACAGCTTTACTCTTCCTTTCCAATTTGAGTAACTTTTATTACTTTTTCTTGTCTAACTGCTCTGGCTAGGAGTTCCAATACTATGTTGTATAAAAGTAGCAGGAGTGGGTGTACTTGTCTTGTTTCTTATCTTAGAGGAAAAACTTTCAGATTTTCACCATTGAGTATAGCTGTGGGCTTGACATATACGATCTTTATTATGTTAAGATACAGTCCTTCTTTTTGTAAGGACTCCCGCTTTGTTGGGAGTTTTTATAAGAAATGGATGCAGAATTCTTTTCTCAAGTGCTTTTTCTGCATCTCCTGAGATGATCTTTTTTAAAAAGACTTTAGTTATTTCTTTGACAGAAAAAGAGAGCGCAGCAGTGGAGGGAGAGGGAGAAACAGATCGCTGCTGCGCAGGGAGCCCAGTGCAAGACTCAGTCCCACAATCCCAGGATCATGACTTTAGTGAATGAGAGATTCTTAACCAACTGAACCACTCAAACCACTCAGGTGCCCTGTACTGAGATGATCTTGTGATTTTTATCCTTCATTTTATTAATGTGGTATATCACATTGATTAATTAACACATGTTGGGGGCACCTCAGTGGCTCAGTCATTAAGCGTCTGCCTTTGGCTCAGGTCAGGATCCCAGAGTCCTCATATAGAGCCCCGAGTTGGGCTCCCTGCTCAGTGGGGAAACTTCTTCTCCTTCTCCCACTCCCCCTGCTTGTGTTCTCTCTCTTGCTGTCTCTCTCTGTCAAATAAATAAATAAAATCTTCAAAAATAATAATAATAATTAACACATGTTGAACCGTCCTTGCATTACTGGAATAAATCCCACTTGATAATGGTAGTTCATGACTCATTATAGTCACATATGATCCTGTGTATTTCTGTAATACTAGTTATAAGATCTCTTTTATTTTTTATTTTATTTGAGTCCTCTCTTTTTTTCCTTGGTGAGGCTAGCTAAAGGTTTATAAATTTTGTTTATGTTTTCAAGAACAAGCTATTAGCTTCTAGCTTCATTGAGCTTCTCACTTATCTTTTTAGTCTCTATTTCTGCCTCATTTTTGTGATTTCCTTCTTTCTACTAACTTTTGGTTTTGTTTGTTCTTCTTTTTCTAGTTCCTTGAAGTGTAAAATTAGGTTGTTTATTTAAGACTTTTCTTGTTGCTTAAGGTAGGCATTTATCACTATGAACCTCCCTCTTAAAACTGTCTTTGCTGCATCCCATACATTTTGGTATTTTATAGTTCCATTTTTATTTGCCTCAAGGTATTTTTTATTTCTTTTTTGACTTCTTCTTTGACCCATTAGTTGTCCAGTAGCATATAGTTTAAACTCCACACGTCTTATGAATTTTCCAGTTTTCTTTATGTAATTAATCTCTAGTTTCATACCACTGAAGTCAGAAAAGAAGCTTGATATGATTTCAATCCTCTAAAATTTATTAAGACTTGTTTTGTGGCCCAATATCAGATCTATCCTAAAAAATGTTTGATGTTCACTTGAGAACAATATATAGTCTTTGCTGTTACTTTATTATTTTTTTAAGACTTTATTTATATATTTGACAGAGAGAAAGAGTGAGAACGGGCAGCAGGAGCTGTAGAGGGGGAGGGAGAAGCAGGCTCCCCACTGAACAAGGAGCCTGATGTGGCGTTCAATCCCAGGACCCTGGGATCATGACCTGAGCCAAAGGCAGATGCTTAAACAAATGAGCTACCCAGGTGCCCCTATTCTGTTGCTTTTATATGGAATACTCTCTCTCTCTCTCTCTCTCTCTCTATATATATATATATATATGTATATATATATATATGTATATATATACACATGTTAAATCCATCTGATCTAATGTGCCATTTAAGGCCAATACTTCCTCATTGATTTTCTGGCTGGAAAGTCCCCTTTCATTATTGGCCAATACTTCATCATTGATTTTCTGGCTGAAAGTCCCCTTTCATTATTGTATTGCTGCCTATTTCTCCCTTTACGTATGTTAATATTTACTTTATATATTTAGGTGCTTCTATGTTGAATGCATAAATACTTGCAAATGTTTGATCCCCTTGTCCAATTGACTCCTTTATCAATATGTAAAAACCTATCTTTGTCTCTTACTATTGTGTCGGTTTTAAAGTCCATTTCATCTGATATAAATATAGTTACCCTAGCTTTCTTTTGACTTCCATTTGCATGGAATATCTTCTTTCACCCCTTCACTTTCAGTCAAAGTTTAAATATTTTCAAATAGGTTAAAAGTGTATTTACTCTTAATCTCCTCCTTTCACAAGGATAAGAGCAGAGATTGTGTTTGCTCTATCCAGAAATATATCCTTGTCATACAGGAAAAATATAGACATATTTGTTGAATGGTTGTTTGGCTGAATGAATAAATCTAAAGCACAGTGGAGGAATCAAGTAATTGTTAGATATAGTCAATGATCTGAGAGAATTTCAATTATAAATAAAAATGTAAAAGACTAACTGGAAAACATGAAGCAACACCAATACTAAAGTGAAAGGACAAAAGTATCTTCAGAGCTCAGTGAAAACTGATGATGATACCAAATCCTTGGTAGTTCCACAGAGTAAACCTTCCCTCTAGATAGAGGTAACAGCACAGCACAGCCAGAGGGAAATGTTGAAGCAATGCACAATGGAGTACAATAAATGTGTGAGGTTCCAGTCCAAGATGGCAGCATAGGAAGATCCAGAACTCACCTCCTTCATTACACCTATTAACAGAACAATCTTTCCTAAAGAAATAGGGCTGACTGAACAGCTACTAGGCCACCAAAGATAAAGAGAACAACAAGCACAAGAGATGGAGATGAAGTAATAAAAGTAATAAAAGATAATGTAATAATTAAAGATAAAATAATAAAAATATTGTTATCAACAGCAGTGGGAAAAGATAGTATCAACAGCAGAGGGACCAAGAATAGATTCCTCTGTCCTCCGGCACAGAAAAAAAGCCAAAGTTTAAAAGAGAAACTAGCATACAAGAAACAACGTTAGAATCCTCCCAAGTGGTGGAGGAAATGTGGCAATGCTTTCCAGGTCAGAGGATTAGAGAAAACAATATATGTTCCCATCCCACTTTGGAAGTTTAGGCCAGAGCAGGGTCTGGACACGATAATGGACAGGTCTAGTCATCGCAGTGAGCTTGTGACTTCAATAAGCCAAGGGTTTGCAAGCCCACACTAACTCCAGAGAAGCTGGAACAGAGAGAAAAAAAAAATGTCAGAGCTTATAAGGGCCAAGGAACTGTGGAAATAATCTCTTCAACTCCAACTTAAGAGCCCAGACCAGAGTAAGATCCAGATGCCATAACTGCTAGTTCCCAATACCATAACAGGTCAGTCATCACATGGGACTTGCGAGCTCAGCAAACCCAAGGACCATAAGCCCACACCAGCCTCCATGGTGCTTGAGTACAGTGTGGGTGTTTTTTGTTTTTTTCTTTTTTTAAATAAAAACAATTTTTTTTAATTTGTCTTGTTCGGGTTTTATTTTTGTTCTTCTTGGTTTTGTTTTGTTTTGTTTTTCTTTCCTTTCTTTTCCCCTTTTTTTCTTTCTTCTGTTTTCTTCTCTTTTTTCCGTTTATCTTATTTTTTTCTTTTCTTCCTTTATTTTATTATTTTCTTTTTTATTTTATTTTATTTATTTTATTATTTATTTATTTATTGTTTTTATTTATTTATTATTTTTTTTTCCATTTTCTGTCCAAGAAATACAAAGAGTTCCGAACAAGAAGAACCCAAGGAGGTCCACAACATGGCACATAATAATTAAAATGCCTAATTTTAAAGATTAAGAGAGAATCTTAAAAGCAACAAGAGAGAAACAAAAAATTTCCTATGGAAAGAAAGCCTACAAAACTATCCAGTGATTTTTCAGCAGAAATGTTGCAGGACAAAAGGTGTATATTCAAAATGCTGAAAGGAAAAAAATCTACCACCAAGAACACTCTACCAAGCAAGGCTATCACCCAGACTTAAAGGAAAGATAGTTTCCCAAACAAACAAACAAAAAAGATAAAGGAATTTATCAAGACTAACCTAACGTTACAAGAAATGTTAAAATTGTATTAAGTGGAAAAGAAATGTCCATAATTAGACATAAGAAAATTATGAAAATTATGAATAAAAAGATGTAAATATGGAGGTGCCTGGGTGGCTCAGTGGGTTAAAGTCTCTGCCTTCGGCTCAGGTCATGATCTCAGGGTCCTGGGATCGAGCCCCGCATCAGGCTCTGTGCTCAGCAGGGAGCCTGCTTCCTCCTCTCTCTCTGCCTACCTCTCTGCCTACTTGTGATCTCTGTCTGTCAAATAAATAAATAAAATCTTTTTAAAAAAAAAGATGTAAATATGATAACATATATATAAAATGTACAGGAGGGAATAAAAAGGGAAGAGAAGGGGAAAAATAAAATGAAAGAAATTTTTTTCTGGTTTGTTTTGCCTAGAATGCATTTAAACTTAAATGACCATCAAATTATGATAGACTGCTATTTACTTAGGATTATATATGAACCTCATGATAAACACAAAACTAAAACCTATGATATGTACACAAAAAATAAAAAAGAAAGAAAGCCAAACATAACAGTATAGAAACTCATTAATCAAAAAGAAAGAGAGAGGGGTGCCTGGGTGGCTCAGTGGGTTAAAGCCTCTGCCTTTGGCTCAGGTCATGATCCCAGGACAGCGGGCTCTCCGCTCAGCCGGGAGCCTGCTTCCCTTCCTCTCTCTCTGCCTGCCTCTCTGCCTACTTGTGATCTCTGTTTGTCAAATAAATAAATAAATAATCTTTTAAAAAAGAGAGAGAGAGAGAAGAAACAAAGAACTGCAGAACAATCAGAAAATTTTAAACAGAACATTTTATAATTTTAAATCAGAACATTTAAAAATGGCAGTAAATATGTACCTATCAATAATTACTTTAAATATAAATGTTCTAAGTATTCTGATTAAAAGACACATGATAGCAGAATGGAGAAAAAAAAAATTTGTATGTGGCCTACAAGAGACTTACCTCAGACCTAAGAAAACATACAGATGGATGGAAAAACATTCACCATGCAAATGGAAGCAGAAAAAAAAATAGCCAACATGGCAATATTTATATCAGAAAAAGTAGACTTTAAAACAAAGACTATAAGGCACACAGAAGGGCATTTCATAATGGTAAGGGGATCGATCTAACAGTAAGATATAACAATTGTAAATATTTATGCCCCTGACATGGGAGCACCCAAATACATAAAGCAGCTATTGACAAACATAAAGCAAGCAATCAACAGTAATACAATTACAGTAGGGAGCTTTAACACACCACCAACACCAATGCATAGATCATCCAGAGAGAAAATCAATAAGGAAAAAATGTCTTTGAATGACACATTGGACAGATGGACATAACAGACATATACAGAACATTACATCCCAAACAGAATAGACCTTCTTTTCAAGTGCACATGGAATATTCTCCAGAATAGATCATGTATTAGGCTATAAAACCAGCCTCAATAAATTTAAAAAGATTGAAATCACACTATGCATCTTTTCTAATCTAGTAGTACGAAACTAGAATAAGTCATGAGGAAAAAAACTGGAAAAAACACAAACACATAGAGACTAAACAACATGATACTAAACAACTAGTGGATCAACAAATCAATCAAAAAAGAAATTTAAAAATACATGAAGACAAATTAAAAGACAATTAAAATACATCGAAGACAATGGTCCAAATTCTTTGAGATACAGCAAAACCAGTTCTAAGAGGGAAGTATATAGTAATAGACCTACCACAGGAATTTTTTAAAAACTCAAATAAAAAATCTAGTCTCACATCTAAAGGAATTAAAAAAAAAAAAAAGTCCAAGGTGAGTAGAAGAAAGGAATTAATAAAGAGCAGAGCAGAAATAAACTACAGAAACTTAAAAAAATAGAGAAAATCAAGATCAAGAGCTGATTGTTTGAAAAGATAAAGAAAATTGACAAACTCTTAGCCAGACTCATAAAGAAAAAAAGAGAAAGGCCCCAAATAAAATCAGAAATGAGAAAGAAGTAACAACTGACAACACACAAATACAAAGACTTATAAGAGAATATTATGAAAAATTTCATGCCAACAAACTGGACAACCTAAAAGAAACATAAATTCCTGAAACTGAACAAGGAAGAAATAGAAAATCTGAACAGACTGATTATAAGTGACAGATTGAATCATTAATCAAAAAACTATCAAAAAATATAAAGTCCAGGACTAGATTCTACCAGACACTTAAAGAAGAGTTAATACCCATTCTCCTCAAACTATTCTAAAAAATATAAGAGGAAGGAAAGCTTCCAAATACATTCTATGACCCAACATGACCCTAGTACCAAAATCAGACAAAGACACCACAAAAAGAAACTCAAGGCCAATATCCCTGATGAACATAGATATAAAAATCTTCAACAAATTATTAGCAAGCCACATACAATAATACATTAAAAAGATCATTCACGATGATCAGGTGGGATCTATTCCAAGCATGTAAGGATAGTTCAATATTCACAAATCTGTCAAGGTGATATATCACTTGAACAAAATGGAGGATAAGAAAGAAAAAATGAAACAAGATGGGATCGGGAGGGAGACAAACCAAAAGAGACTCTTAATGTCATAAAACAAACTGAGGGGGTGCGGGGGAGAGGGGTTGGGAGAGGGTAGTGGGGTTACATTATATGTTTAAATAAAAAAAGCTTAAAAAAAAATCATATAACCACATCAGCAGATACAAAAAATACATTTGACAAGAGTCAACTACCATTCATGATAAAAAAAAAAAAAACTCAACAAAGTGGGGTTAAAAGAAACATACCTCAATATAACAAAAACCATACATAAAAAACTCACAGCTAACCTATTCAATGGTGAAAAAATGAGAACTTTCCCTCTGAGGTCAGGAATGAGACAAGGAGATGTCTACTCTCACCACTTCTATCCAACACAGTGTAGGAAATTCTAAACACAGTATAGAAAGTCCTGGCCACAGCAATCAGAAAGAAAAATAATAATAATAAAAGCATCCATATTGATAAAGAATAAGTTAATCTGTCACTATTCACAGGCTAGCTGATACTATACATAGAAAATCCTAAATATGATACCAAAAAACTACTAGAAGTAATAAACAAATTCAGTGAAGTGACAGGATACAAAATTACTACCCAGAAATCTGTAGCATTTCTAAACACTAAGAATGAAGTAGCAGAAAGAGAAGTTTTTTTTTTAAATACCATTTACAATTACACCAAAAAGAATAAAATACCTAGGAATAAACAGTCAAAGAGGTGAAAGATCTGTACTCCAAAAACTAAAAAACACTGCTAAAAGAAATTAAAGATTACACCAAAAAATGGAAAGATATTCCATTTTCATGTATTAGAAGAATTAATATTGTTAAAATGTCCATACTACCCAAAGCAATCTACAGATTAATGCAATTCCTATCAAAATACCAACCACATTTTTCACAAAATTGGAACAAACAATGCTAAAATGTGTATGGAACCACAGAAGACCCCAAATAGCCAAAGCAATCCTGAGAAAGAACAAAAAAACCTGGAGATACTACAATACCAGATTTCAAGATATACTAGAAAGCTATAGTAATCAAAACACTATGGTATTGGCACAAAAATAGATACATAGATCACCAGAGCAGAACAGAAAGCTGAGAAATAAACCTACAATTATATGGCCAATCAATGACAAAGACAAGAATATACAATGGGGAAAAGACAGTCTTTTCAAATAAATGGTGCTGGGGAAATGTGAAAGACTAAAACTGGACCATTTTCTAACATCATACACAAAAATAAACTCAAAATGGATGAAAGACCTAAATGTGAGACCTGAAACTATAAAATCCTGGAAGAAAACACAGGCAGTAAATTCTTTGACATAGGCTGTAGCAACATTTTTCTAGATAGTCTCCTAAAGAAAGAGAAATAAAGCAAAAACAACCTATTGGGACTGCATCAAAATAAAAAGATTTTGCACAGCACAAGAAACCATCAACAAAACAAACAAAAAAAATCAACAAAACAAAAAAATAACCTACTGAATAAGAGAAGATGTTTGCAAATGATATATCCCTTCAGGGGTTAATATTCAAAATATATAAAGAATTTACACAATCCAATACCAAAAAAAATCTGATTAAAAAATGGACAGAGCACTGAACAGACATTTTTCTAAGGAAGACATATGCATGGCCAATGGGTTCATGAAAATATGCTTAACATCACCAATCATCAGAGAAATGCAAATCAAAATCACAATTAAATATCACCTCACATCAGTTAGAATGACTAAAATGAAAATAGCAAGAAACAAAAAGTGTTGATGAGGATAAGAAAAAAAGACAATGCTCATGCACTGTTGGTAGGAATATAATTGGTACAGCCACTGTGGAAAGCAGTATGGAGGTTCTTCAAAACATTAAAAATAGAAATACCACACAATCCAATAATGCCATTATTGGGTATTTACCCAAAGAAAATGAAAACACTAATTCAGAAAGATATACACATCCCTATGCTTATTCCAGCACTGTTCACAATAACCAAGATACAGAAACAACCTAAGCACCCATTGTTGGATGAATGAATTTAAAAATTGTGAGATTTTTATGTATATATACATGTATATATACATATATATACATGTGTATATATATATACATATATATACATACACACACATACAAACACATATATGGTAGACTATTACTCAGCCATAAAAAAGACTGAATTCTTGTCATTTGTGGCACTGTGAGTGGATCTTGAGGGTATTATGGTAAATGAGTAAGTCAGACTAAGAAAGACAAATACTACATGATTCCATTCAAAGTGGAATCTAATAAAAAAATGAACAAAGGGCCGAATCAGACCTAAAAATACAGAGAACAAACTGATAGTTGTCAGGGGTGTGGGATGGAGGGTTGAGTAAAATAGGAGAGGGAAATACAGGCCTCCAGTTATGGAATGAGTAAGTCACAGAGGGAGAAGGCAAGAGCATAAGGAATACAGTCAGTGATACTGTAATAACACTGTAACGGGACAGGTGGTAGCTACACTTGTGGCGAACGTAGCATAATGTATAAAATTGTCAAATCACTAAATTGTACACTTGAGCCTAATTAACTTTGTGTGTCAACCATCCTCCCCCAAAAATAAAGAAATAAATAAAATTTTAAGAACAAAATTTAATTTAATAAGATACGAGAATTTAACTAGAAAAGAAGATTTGGTATCCTTTTTAGAATGTTTGTGATGCGGTAGGAAAAAATGTAAGACTGAGTTAGAAGATGGTGGTTTTAGGATTGGCTGCATTGAATTAGCTGATACCTAGCATCGCTGAACCTCAAGTTTCTTATTTGAAAAATGGAGTTGAGGGGTGGCTGGGTGGCTCAGTGGGTTAAGCCTCTGCCTTCAGCTCAGGTCATGATCAGGTCCTGGGATCGAGCCCCACATCAGGCTCTCTGCTCAGCAGGGAGCCTGCTTCCCCCTCTCTCTCTGCCTGCCTCTCTGCCTACTTGTAATCTCTGTCAAATAAATAAAATAAAATCTTTAAAAAAATAAAAAAGAAAAGAAAAATGGAGTTGCGAATGCTTACATCACTGAATTATGATCTGGATTAGAGGAGACTATGTGAAAGTAGTTTGTGAAGCACATGTGATTACAAAAATGACTAACAGTCATTTGAGATCTTATTACGTCAAGCACTGGAGTCACATTTCACACAGATTATCTCTTTTAATCCTCAAAACAATCCAGAGGAAAAAGCATTAACCAGGTTTTAACATCAAAGGGAGAGAGCCTAGAGGACACTGGGGCTGGGGATTGGGTGGGAGGAGGGGAAGGAGCTTTGGTTGAGAAAGGAGCAGCTCTCACTAAAACACGCCTTTCTGGGGTGCCTGGATGACTCAGTCGATTGGTTAAGCATCTGACTTCTGACTTTGGCTTGGGTCATGATCTCAGGGTCCTGGAATGGTCCCCAGACTCTGGCTTCCCCATTCAGTAGGGGGTTGGCTTATCCTTCTTCCTCTCCCTCTGCCTTCCTGCTACTCATGCTTCCTCTCACAAGCATGCATTCTCTCTCTCTCCCTCAATAAATAAATAAAATCTTTTCAAAAATGCCTTTCTTTCACAACCTGTTCTAACGATTGTCCTGACTTCCATATTACCTGGGCTCACTTCACATTTGAACTAGGAGGATGACATCAAAACGTGTAGTCCCCTGGTACGACGTTGATACGTCCCACTCACGCTAAGCACCTACTACTGTGCTCCACAAAAATATACACATTCAAGACCTGATATCCTTGGTAAGGAAAATGCACCCTTCGAATTCACTGTATGTGTTAAATCGTTCACAATTCAAGTATATTTTTAAGGATAGATTTCTGCAACTGCCATCGCATGCAAATTTCAAGGGAAATTAGAATGCTGTCAAACATCTTCCAGAGACTTAGGGAGCTCTCGCACAGAGAGAACATACACCATAAATTAGAAAATGCTGCTAGAATTCCAAATATTCCAATCAAGATGTATCCAAGCAATGTGGCACAGGAATTAGAAGTGTGGGCTCCAGGGCTGGCAAGTCTGTTTACAGACTGCCTCTGCCTCACATTTGTAATTAGGAACTTAGGGATGTTTATTGACTACATAAAACTTCAGTTTTCTCATGTATAGGACAGAAACATAAACATGTCACTAGAGTGTTACTGAGACAGTTAAATGAGATGATATATATGAATCAGAGCACAGTGTGCCGCTAAGAGGAAGTACTGAGAATGGCAATTTTTTTTCTTTTTATTAATTTGTTAAGTTTTTTTTTAATATTAGATGTTCACATTTGGTGCTAAGAATTACCAGTTTCGTCATATACCACTAGTGACAAAATTAACTTCATAATATAACTTTAATACCAGAAAATATTCTAAATTTATTAGCTCTTCAATAGCTATCTTTTCAGCATGAGCTGTCACTCAGTCCAAACCAAATTACAAAAATGCTAAATACTGAAATAAGTTTCCTTAAAAATTAGTTTTCTGTGGACTATGTGTTATTTCTTATGGTTTGGTATCAGTTCCCAAAATAGAGATATTCCGTGTGACCTCCTTCCCCAGAAAACCCCAGCAAAATCAAGCATTTAATACAAAACAGTAAATACATGCATTCAGCACATTTACGTAAGTTCTAATCGCATGGAATCATTAAGCCTCTATGATCTCTTATTCTGTATGTAGATTTGTTTCAATTCTCAAGAAGGATTATTTCAAAATCATCTGAGGATTCATTTCCTCATTTTCTTGAATCAATATATGCCAAAGGAGTTTCTCTCTTTACCAGAAAATTTGCATAATATATTATTCTTCTCATTTGTGATTTTAGTACCTGTGGGAAAATATTTTAAAAATTTAAAATAATTGTTCTAAGGAAAAGACATTCATGTTCATTACTCTTGCTTTCCTGTGGGTAATTCTAAGAGTGGAATTAGCCCCTTATTTAAGCTCTGAGACTTATTTACTCTCTCTTAAGGAGAGAGATGACTCCTAATTGAAAATTAAAATTGCAACCTAGTTACTCATTCAAATGCTTAGTAGGATATGCAGAGTTAGTTTTGAAACTTCACTCTGACATTGACAGAGTGAATTTTCCATTTTACTCGAATTGTAATCACGTCTGTGTTATTATATCTTTAGTAGCTGTATTCATGCCCATCTCCCCAACTAGACTAAACACGTTAAGCACGGGCCATTCAGTTAATCTGGAAAACATCCACCTCTGCTGCTAGGCCATCTGTAACAGCAGATAACCTCACATACTTAAAGCAGGTGAATGAACTTCATGATATGTAAATTAAACCCCAATAAAGCCATTTAAAAGAAAATATTCAGTTTAATTCAATTGTTCTCCACAGTAAGTATATCCCCACAAACATTGCTGAGGTTGTCTGGATGGAATATGATCCATATAGGGATGTGTTTTAGACTGTAGTCTGGGGTGTCAGACTGGGCTGAATTTCGTGCTGTGGCACTCATGCACTGTGACTTGGGCAAGTCACCTAGTCCCTCATCTGTGACATGGCAGTTTTGTCTAGATTAATAGAAATCTCCTTCACTTATGCAAGGCTTTTGTTGCTAAGTCATTGCGCTTTTTTTTTTCATTTTATCTTCTAACTACGTGTCATTAATGTAAGTGTGCAACTGATTTTTTTGAGGATTATATTAAAATCTTTCCATTCTGTGAAAAGAAAAAGAAAAAAGAAATCTCCCTCACAGAAATCTCTTCACACACAGCATAGCATACAATAAATGCGAGGGATACTCATATTTACAAAAGTAGTACTATTGTTACTAGAGCATTATATATCTTTCTTTAATCTTGTGGGGTAAAATGAGAAAGAAAATGAGCTTTGAAGAGATAAAATTCAGTTATTAATCCTAAAAAGATACTATTATGGGGCCTCCTAGGTGGCTCAGTTGTTGGAGCATCCAACTCTTGATCTCAGGGTTGTGAGTTCAAGCCCCACATTGGGAATCATTTTTATTAAAAAAATAAACAAGCAAACAAACAAATAAATATTACTAATATAGAGAATGTTATCTTGAACTTTAATTATAAGAACACATCACTTTATTGTCCTTTTGTAACATAATAAGACATCCGTAGTTCTTAAAAAGAAATTCAAGTGGAAGAGTTTATAATCAATAGAGTAAATGGGGGTTAAGGTGGTAGGAAAAGAAAAAATGAAACAAGATGGGATCGGGAGGGAGACAAACCAAAAGAGACTCTTAATGTCATAAAACAAACTGAGGGGGGTGGGGGGAGAGGGGTTGGGAGAGGGTGAGGAGATTACATTATATGTTTAAATAAAAAAGCTTAGGGACGCCTGGGTGGCTCAGTTGGTTAAGCAGCTGCCTTCGGCTCAGGTCATGATCCTGGCGTCCTGGGATCGCGTCCCATGTTGGGCTCCTTGCTCTGTAGGGAGCCTGTTTCCCCCCTCTCTCTCTGCCTGCCTCTCTGCCAACTTGTGATCTCTATCTGTCAAATAAATAAAAAAATCTTTAAAAAAATAAAAAATAAATAAAATCTTTTTAAAAATAAATAAATAAATAAAGCTTAAAAAAAAAACAAAAAAATAAAAAAATAAAAAATAAATATCCAGTTCTTCTGAGGAAGCCTGTTCACTGCTAAATAGAAAATCTGCTTTTTCTTGTTTTATTCATTTTAGATGATATCTACCAACAGCCAACTTTGAAAGATGAATGATCAATTCACTTACATCAACCCCACCCCCCTAGCTTCATCCCAGTCCCCTCAAGCTTATAGTGGTGGTGGTGAGTGGTCATGAGTAATTGTAAGTGATGGGGAGTGTTGATGGTGTTCTTGGTGGTGGTGGTGAGTGCTGGTGAGTGCTGGTGAGTGCTGGTGCTGAGTGATGGTGATGAGTGGTGAGTGCTAGTGGTGACTGGCAGTGAGTGCTGGTGGTGGTGAGTGGGCAATCTTAGCTCCCACTTCAAGTGACTTACTATGTTCTTGTGGCTCCACTAACTTCAACTTCCCTGGCCATTCTCTGTGTCTTTATCCATACTGTAGAAACTGCAGAATATTGAATGAATATCTAATTGGTAAAATCAGGAACAATAAACTAAGCATAGTTCTCTCCTAATCCTTCACTTCTTTTTCCGGACTTGTCCAGAAGTTCTCTGCTGTTCTCTACTATGACGATGGATCTTCTCTAACCTTGCTCTGCATAATGGTTAGTCTGTCCATCACTCAGGTTTCGTTAGCAAGCCTATTTAGACTCATACATTTTGCACCAGTAACCAAAGTGCTATTTTTCCTTCCCCCTGCTGCCTCTTACTTTTTTTTCAATCACCCAGGAACCTGGGTGAGGATGAGAATTGTTATTTATTAAGCCCCCTTGGAAACAAGAAGATTAATTCTATAATTTCTAGTATTCATTTTGGTAAACTTTCTAAATTAAAGAATACATTTAAATCTCTATTTAATTCCAAGAGCTTTAATTAATTACTTGACCCCCTTCTGTTGGCCTTTACCTGTATGTCCCTTTTACCTTCTACTTTCCATCAGAAAAATCGTTACTTTTACATGATAATGCTTATTAACTTGGGTTCTGTTCTATAACCATAATTAAATCTTCATGCTTTGTCTATAGAGGTGTTCTGAGAGTTGAAGACTAACAGCAGTTACAATATAATGACTACATAAATATTCAACGGAGAGCCAACTAATATGCTAAGATTCTATTTCCTTCATGGTAGATCCAATATCACCACCCGTACTACTAATCAATGTGTAATGATCCTAAGCATCCAGGTCAAATGAACTCTCCATAATTATACTTCACTATTTGCTCAAAACCCTGCCTTATGTAGTTTATCCCACATTTGGACAATGACTTTCTAAGACACATTTAGCTGTTATATTTCCTGGACTTTCTATTTGTCTCATTTTTTATTTTTTGAGAGAAGAAGCATATGCTTTCTTCACTGTGTCACTACTATCATCAAACTCATTTGTCATTCTATTTATTGCTTGGATTCCCCATTCATCTTTCTGAGGGCACTCTTAAAGCCTACTGCATTCGGTTCCAATTTGGCATTGATTACTTTCTGGACCTGCTCCCCACTTGTAAGCTGGGATTTCTTTTTACTGAATTCCTGGGTCAGTTTAGCTGGTTTGAGCATCCTGTATTTCTCTGCCACTCAAAAACAGGCATTTCTTCAGCACCTATGTTTTACCAAGTCCTTACTCTGTAAAATTTAAGCCAAAATTTTATCAAAATTTAATCAAAAATTTATCCTGCACCAAAAGAATTTACAAGCTAGGACTTCGGCACATATATAAATAATCACAATATAAAATAAAAGCTGCACTAGGATAGTAGCAAAAGAAATAGAGCTATATCATGAGAGAAAAGAATAAAAAGGAATCAGATGTGAAGACATGGAAGGGAGGTGGGGCATGGTCGGAGAAGACCAAGGAAGGTCAGAAAAAGGAAAAGGATATCTCATCATGTGAAGCAACAGCAGTGCAAAAACAGATACTCTTGTAGAAAAAGTGGTAATCCAAACTGTGGGTGAAAAGTTACCACACTCTTAGGTCATAAAGGAATTAAAACCAAATGCAGCTATTTAGAAAATAACCAAACAAATTATCAAAATGTATGGGGACACAGCCAAGATCATTCTCAACAGAAAATCCACAAATATTGCATTATTTTTGTTAGATTTGTTTATTTATTTGAGAGGGAGAGAATACGCATGCAGGAAGATGGGCAATGGGAGAGAAATCTTCAAGGAGACTCCCCATTGAGTGTGGGGCCTGATGCCAAGGGCTTGATCCCCAGACCCTGAGATCATGACCTAAGTTAAAATTAAGAGTCAGATATTTAACCCACTGAGCCACCCAGGCATCCCTAAATATTGCATTATTAAACAACAATAAAAAACAGAAGAAAATGAGCTAGACACTAACTCCAAGAATAGTGAACTATATATGTATTTGCTAAAAATGTGAAACTGATAAATTAACAAATATAAAAGTAAAATAAAATAAATAAAAAATCTGCTCCATTGATCTATGTGTTCCATCAATCTATGTGTTAATTCCATACCTTTTTGCCAGAGAGAGAGAGCACAAGCAGGGGAAGCAGCAGGCAGAGGGAGAAGCAGGCTTCCCTCTGAGCAAAGAGCCCGATGTAGGACTCGATCCCAGGATCCTGGGATCATGACCTGAGCCAAAGACAGGCACTTAACAAACTGAGCCACCCAGGCACACCCAATTCCATACCATTTTGATTACTCTAGTATTATAATATAGTTAGAAATCAGGACATGTGTTGCCTCCAAGGTTGCTCTTCTTTCTCAAGTTTGCTTCCATTCTTTAGGGTCTTTAGTAGTTCCATTTAAGTTTTAGGATTGTTTTTTCTATATATATGAAAAATGCCATTAGAATTTTTATAGGGATTGCACTGAATCAGTAATTGTTGTGTATCGTGGACATTTTAACAATATCAATTCTTGCAAACCATGAGCATGGAAAATCTTCCCACTTATTTGTGCCTTCTTCAATTTCTTACATCAATTGTGTATAGATCTTTCACCTCCTTGGTTAAATCTATTCCTAAGTACTTTATTCTTTTTGGTGCTATTAGAAATGAGTTTTCTTCTCCAGAAAAAAAGTTAATTGAAGGAGCTTTGCAAATAATAAAGGAAGTTCATAGGCCCACTAATATTTACTCCGAGAAGAAAATAATGTTTTTCTTTGAGGCCATGCCTACTTGACCAGCTTCAGGAACTCATATTTCTATTTTTACCCATTAGCTCACATTCATATTTCTTCCCTCATATGAAGAGCTTCTATAGAGCCTTCTATTGAATAGACTCATTATTTAAAGATTTCCATTAACTTTTATTTTCTTTATGTTAAAATCTGTAGTCCACTCAAAAGCACATCTATCTGGTTGCTGGTGTTCTTGATTGTATCTTTTTCTTTCATTTTTTTAAAATTGAAGCATAGTTGACACACAATGTTATATAGGGATTCAAAAAAGCTATACAATATGGTATTCTCACCACAAGTGTGGTTATCATCCATCACTGTACAATGCTATTACAATATCATTGGCTATATTCTCTATGCTCTACCTTTTATCCTCATGACTCATGGAAGCCTGTATCTCCCACCCTTCCTCATGAAGCCTGTATCTCCCGCTCTCCCTCATCCATTTTTCCCATTCCCCCTTCCCTCTGGCAACCATCAGTTTGTTCTCTGTATTTATGGGTCTGCTTCTGAGATTGTTTTTTTAATTAGAAATTACCAAATGTCATTTCCACTTACATCCCACAACTTTTTCCACTGGCTGAAAAATGTCTTTATCTTGGGAGTCATGAGTCCAGTTAAAGGTCCAGTTTTACTATTATGGAAGAATGGATATATGGAGATAAATAGTATTCTCTTTACCAGTAGCATAGAGAATTATCAAAAGCATTCTAATTTACATTATCTCTTTAAAAATTTACTATCCTCTTGATTCCCTTAGGCACTATAAAATCTGTTAATATAGTTCCTAAGGGTTTATTTGGACTGAGGATTATGTAATGTATACCCTTATTCAAATTACTGAATGAGAACATATGTGTACCTACAATTTCAATGTTTGCACCTGGTTCAGAAATCTTTGCTCTCACATGTCTCATCCAACAGTAATTTCTTATTATTGGCTACTGGTATGTTCTGGGCCACAAAAACAACCTGGGAGGACCAAAGAAGTTTCCAGATGTATACTGGTGCTAAATACACCACCGACATCCCTGAGTGTCTACATCACCTTTTCCATCAATATCCCATGGTACAAAATTATGGATAGTTTAGTTATCTGTGATTTGCCCAGTCCCACAAATAGTTGACAGTAGACAAAGACCTAGAGCCAGGCTGAACAATTTTCTTTTTCACTAATACTCCAAGACAAAAAAGAGATGCAATTTTCCTATTTGGAAATTTCCTATTTGGAAATTTGTAAAAAGAAAAACCAAAATGCAATATATGCAAAAATAAATGCAATAAATTTGTATGTGTTTTAAGTTCTTCCCAAAAACTCTCATGGGAGAAAAACACATTCCAAAGCAGAGTAACACATTCCACCTCTTAAGTTCATGCGTATAGTTACCACCAATTCCATTTGTCCCCTTTTGTCAGTTCACCTCAAACTATTTGCTCCTCATTGAGTCTCAGAAGGAATAAATAGCATGCTCTAAGTGACACATGTATAATAAGCAGCAAGGTTGTAATTGCAAATTTGTGTTTTCTCAATTAAAAAACACATTGTTTCACTACAAAGACACCTGGAATTTTTTTTCCTGTTTTCTTTGGTATACAGAATTTAAGAGCATTGTCATTGATCTTAAGCATATTTTATTTACAAGGTATTAATTAAATTCATCTTGTTTATATTTAAATAAATTAGATCCCAAACTATTGGGTTCAAGTTTTTGGTTTTGTTTTGTTTTTGTTTTTGTTTTTTAAGTATTGCTGTTGTAGCTTGTTCATTCTTAAAGTAGTTTATAGCATGATACTTAAAAACAGAGAATATCTAAATAATTAAATAATGGAATGCAAGTAGCATGGTGCACATGTGTGATCTCAATTCCAAAAAAGAAAGGGATTAAGGACGCTGCATTATTCTAACTGACTGTGTGTCCCTGAGTGACTCATAATTTTCTCTATCATTGCACTTGGCAACATTAACAAGGAAAGATTAATACATTTTAATCCTCTCAGATTTAGTCCTATTTTTCTTCTTGTTCTTGTGGCTTGACTATATTTTTCTGTCTTCAATACTCGCTTTTGCCTTTGGTTCATTTAAACAAATCATGTATTTGCAGAGCCTATGAATCTTCCCAGAGACATTTTAAATCTCTTAATGCTATTGATTTTAAAATGTATTTTGACGTGATGACAGTTTCTTTGCTTGTCTTTCCCTTCAGTTGTATTTGCTTCTATACTAATCTGCTAAGGTGCAATTTGATGTTTTCTGATATGAAGTTGAAGGAGGAAGAGATATTAGAGAATCATATCAGACCTTTTAGTAACCATTACAATTCCAGAATCATCTAAACAAGTCAGTCAGGAAAAATATTTTTCAACTGAATATGTATGCTATGTTATGGTATTAGGGGGTTTTAAAACAAGAAAATGTCAATATTTATCAGAAACTCAGTATGGTTTTCTTACAGATAACTTTCAGTTTATTTAACCGTATTTCTAAAGTTTTATTATTTTCATAAAAATTATAAAATACAATTACTTATATTTCTGACTTCATTTTACAAGTGTAGCTACTGAGGCTTAGGTTCTGTGACTGGCCAAGCTCCCACAAATAACAAATAGTAAACAAGACCTGAAACCTAGAGAGCCCAATTCCCATTTACAGGCACTATCTGCAATCTTTGACTTCCTTGTACAAGTTAAAGTACCATGAAATTCTAAGATTGTTGAATACAGAGTAGCTTCCCAATCTAAGTAATTATTAGATAGACCTGGAGAGAATTTAGGCAGTTCAGATTCTATCCATTCTCCCTATGTTCCACCACCATCACTTCAAATGCAGCTACTGCTTTTGAATCTCCAGGAGAAAGATTCAAAAATTATAACTTTGCAAACCTATCTAGATGACTCCAAAAGAGCTGTAACTGCCCTAGAGAACCATCTTCACCCACAGAAGTGCTGGCAAGATGAACAGTCCTATAGCATTACATGCAAAATGCTGGCCATCCTCCCTAAACCCACATCCCAAGGCCAGGGGTCACATTTCTAAAAGCCCACCAAAGGCCAGATGCAGGAGCATGTGCATACATTATGTGAGTTTTAAAAGTTGGGCCAATGGGGTGCCTGGGTGGCTCAGTGTGTTAAAGCCTCTGCCTCTGGCTCGGGTCATGATCTCAGGGTCTTGGGATCGAGCCCCGCGTCGGGCTCTCTCCTCAGTGGAGAGCCTGCTTGCTTCCTCTTCTCTCTCTCTGCCTGCCTCTCTGCCTACTTGTGATCTCGGTCTGTCAAATAAAAAAAAAAAAAAAAAAAATGGGCCAACAGGAAAGTTTCTATAACAAATGGCCCTGCTGCGCTATATGTTACTGATTTCCAAGATGCCCTCAAACATATTTTTGTGTTTAAAAACACTGATTTTTAATATTGGTCAAAATTTTAAATGCATGAATGATTAATTATATGTCTTTATTGATCTAGAGTTCCATGGACTGCAGCTCATACTATATGCCCCCAATCTCAAAGATATCATCTTTATGATCTTCCATGTTGGGACACGAACCATATCTTCAGTTGCTCAAAAACTAAGTTAGTTTACCAAATCCAAAGCACACCCTATGTAGCCAGGGTACTGGGTTCTGACTGATGATTTTGGAGTTCTGTGGAGGAGGGATCTGTTTGATTTATATATAATCATGGTAGTATTTTGTTTATTCCACATCTGAAATTAATATTTTGGTATACATTCATTAAGACCAAGTGAACCCCATGTAAAAGATTTGCTAATATCAAAGCCTCAAAGGGGGCATAATGAATCCATGGTAGTGTTTCTGAACTTGTTTTATTCTAGAATAGGGTTAGACACATGTTGTCTTAGAGATTTTTTTTTCCTTTCAAATGTATAAGAAAATTTGATGTTGGTTTAATAATAGTTCAGACACAGAAAGCTCAGATTTTATTTACTTTTCTTTTGTGAGATGGAAACAGGAAATCCTCAATCCAAAAAAAATGGGCGTCATTTTTTTCTGTCAAGTGTGAGCTGGCTGATAAATTGAAGAATGACAGATCAACACAGAGAAGAAAATCGGTCTCTTTTCTAAATGTGCTAGAGGTTGAACTAAAATACCCGCCTCTGTTAGTTGACGGATGTCAGCAGGATGGATGTTTTAAACATAATCTGAATCCCAAAGCTCATTGCTGGTATTTACCATGGGTGAGCAATATGCGGTTCCCAAGGTATTACAAAATAAGTTTTGGGATAAACCAGTCTCCAACTTAGCTACACATGGCTCTGCAATTACACTAGTAAAGACAAATAAAGACACACAGCAGCAGATGCCAAATATCAGTACAAGGAGTTTAGTCTGGCCTGGCCTTTGTGATAGCCCAAACTCTGATGAAGGCCAGATAGCTTCTTTTTACATTATTCAGAAGAAAAAAAGGTGGGTTTTTTTGTTTGTTTTTTAAATTTTTTAATTTTTTATAAACATATAGTGTATTTTAATTAATTTTTAATTTGGTTTTTTAATTTAATTTTTTAATTTTTTTATAAACATATAATGTATTTTTAAACATTATATGTTCACAAGTCTGTGAATCGCCAGGTTTACACACTTCACAGCACTCACCATAGCACATACCCTCCCCAATGTCCGTAACCCCTACCACCCTCTCCCGATCCCCCAACACCCAGCAACCCTCAGCACAAAAGGTGTTTTTCAATGAGGCTAAATATATGCATTTTTCAATTTCTACTTGCCTTCCTTTTCTCAACAGCTAGGATATAAAATTCCTAAGTGTTTTTATTTGTTATGGAATCCTCTAAACTCCCTCATCTATAGCACAAGTTCAACAAATATTGGTGAGCTAATCGGTTGTTACAAATAACAGAGGAAATGACTTTAAGTTAAAGCTAGTATAAACCTTAAGGCAATATGCTCTTTGATTCATTTCAACATATGCATGCACACTCTTTTTAGAAACTTTTCCAATGCAGCATATCTAGAAGAACATTATTCTTGCTAAGTTAATGATATTTATAAATAAAATAAAGAGCAGAACATTGTAAAATCATGGCAGCATGCAGGCCCTCTATTGAAAATAATTCATATATTCTGGGCTAGCAAGAATCCATCACTTATTACTTAACCATGGATTTTATGCCATGTGTCTTGGCTGAAGTGGGCAATGAATTTTGTTTAACATATTTATAAATTTTCAAGTAGTTATATTCTCAAACGCAAAGTCTGAAAAAAGAATACAACAAGCAAAAATGGTCAAAATTTAGAAGATCAAATGAAAGCTGCAGGGGATAAAAAGATCAAAAGTAGGAAAGGTAAGTGGCTTATGGTTGAACAATGGAAGAAAAGAACTTACAAGAAGAGCATTACACAGAAACCTCCATAGTGATTAGTTAGAAGTCAGAGTCAAGAGGGGAATAACAAATACATCAGCTAGTACAGTTCTCATGTGAGGCATAAAATCCTTTTCCAACAGCTTCTATGTAATTATCTGACATTAATACATAAACACTTCCAGTTTTATAGACTTCACAATTTCCTGAGGTCCCATTACATTGTTGACAGCTGGGAATATGAGAAAATTCTTAATTATAATGAGTCAAACTTTGCTTCTGTGAAATAACTACCTATTGGTCTTTGTTAAGTCTGACAATCACACAGGCATACTGTTCCTCCCACACATAGCAACTCCTCAAATAGTGAAAGCTTGATTCCTTATCCACTACAAATTCTAGCCATCAGTCTATAGGCTACCTTCAGAACACAATCTCACAAAAATCAAGTGACACAAGGAAAGTTTGGTGAAAGTCTGGGAAAGAAGAGCTTCCTTGTCTTAAAAGACCACCAAGAATTGACTCTACCAACAAGATGTGAAAGAGGAATATTATAACTTAGGAGTTATTGGAAACCATCTTGCAGCTCTACAGGAAGAATTCATCTGAGGAAGCAAAGTCTAGAAATAGGAAGATATCCTGCCATTCTTTTAGTTCTGTGTACTCATCATGCTCTCTTCCCAATACACATACACACACGTATTCACAAAATAATTTCTCATGTCATTGCCTCCACCTGAAATATTCTTCCTCTCCTCTTCCCAGAATTTACTTCTATCCTACAACATCTCAGTTCTAGTGTCACTTCTCCAGAAAAACTTTTCCTAACCTCCATGACCAGGTCAAATTGACATATTATCAGTCCCTGTATCACCACATACTCTGTATGCTTATCACAATAGCAATAGTACACTTATTTGTATGATTATTTGATAATTGTCTTCTCCACTAGAATGTAAGCTCTTTGAGGTTGAAGATCTTATTTATCTTGTACACTGCAGTACCCCCAGGGCTTATCAACTCATATTTTTGAATGAATGAATGATACAGTAAAGATCATTATGTCAAGGAAGATTTCCATATGGATGATGATCTCATCCAGAATGGTGATAACATGAAACTTGTTGATGGAGATTGTCTAGAATCATGTTCTCCCCTAAATCAAAAGAAGATCCCCATCAGTTGACAGATAGCATCTAATGAGGACAGAGAAGCAAGTCAGAGTTTTTGAGCACCAAAAGGGAAGAGGTGTTTTTAAATGGGTGAATTAATAATAGTTCAGAAATAGAATTAGAGAGTAAGGAGCTTCTCATCTCTTGGGGAGAAGACTCCACCTTCTTGGAGAAATGGGTCCCCAAACACTAGCTTAAGGCTTGAAGATGTGGTAAGCATTCAAAGAATAGATTGATAATACAGGTAGTTTCACTCCAGAGAATGCAAAAATTAGAAGGTGGAGGGAGAGATGGACGCAAGGGTTATATGGAATACAGAAGAGAAATCCTAAGGGACTGTAAGGAACGTGGTAGAAATTACCTGAAAGCTCAGACAAGTGAAGTGACTTATTTTACATCATGAAGTTAATTCATAGTAGAATCCATACTAAAATGCAAGTCTTCTGTCTTCTTAGTCATACCACCACCACCATTTTTTTGGCTAAATATATAGCAAAGTTGATGATGAAAAAACTATTGTCTCAGAAAATTAAGCAAATAATCGCCTGGTCAAGGTGGTTGCTTTTTTTTTTTAATATTTTATCTGTTTATTTAATAGACAGAAATCACAAGCAGGCAGAGAGGCAGGCAGAGAGAGAGGAGGAAGTAGGCTCCCCGCTGAGCTGAGAACCCGAAACGGGGCTTGATCCCAGGACTCTGGGATCATGACCTGAGCCAAAGGCAGAGGCTTAACCCACTGAGCCACGGAGGCACCCCAAGGTGGTTGATTTTTAATGTGAGATTAGAATAAAATCTAAAATACATGTAAGTATTGCAATTATATATCATGACTACAAATTTTTCCTTCTCTTTTTTATTTATTTTATTTTTTTTCCTTCTCTTTTTTAATCTAAACTTCTATACCCTTCCAACATTCTAATACAGCCTCAACAAATTCCAACTGAACATGAATAAATTAACAGGGTAATTGAAAAATGTCAACATTTCCAGAAGCTAATAATCAGACTAATGATGCCAATTAAGAAAACTGATCTTGAAAATAAGACAGTTGCCCTAATACACAGTGGAAACACAATTCATGAAGACTGAAAACCCCAAGAGTAGAGAGGGATTGGTAAAATTAACCAAATGTTTGATGAGTCCAACCAAGGACGTATATATTCCTATTGATAGAGTACAATGTGCTAGGAATAGAATAGAAATGTATGCAAAGTATTAACAGGACATAGAGAACTGAGCTGCCAGCTTTTCACTAAGAGGGTAAGAGAAGAATTCATTCCCTCATTCAACAGATATTTATGAGCACCCATTAGGTACCAGGTACTAGTCATGGGCACTGATGAAACAATGGTGGGAGCAACAGAATAAAACATTTCTGCCCTTGTTAGCTAATATTCTAGTAGGGAGAAATAGAAAATATATATAATATGTCAAGTAGCAACAAATGCTGTGTAGAATAAAAAATTTGAGTAAGGGAATAAAAACAACAAGACAGTAAAGACCTCCTTGTTAAGGTAGTATTTAAGTAGATTCTGACATTTGACTCTGTTCTAAAAAGATATATAGGAAATCATCATAAAAAAAAAAGTAGAGAAGGAATTTCTAGACACAGAATATAAGGAATGAAAAGTCCCAGAGACACAAAAGAATTTTGGGAAATACATTTTGTTTGCTTGCTTGTTTGTTTTACCACTTAACACCCATTCCCTCTTCTGGTGATGATACTTTAATATTCCTTTAGAAAACGACTTCTTGGGGCGCCTGGGTGGCTCAATGGGTTAAGCCACTGCCTTCGGCTCAGGTCATGATCTCAGGGTCCTGGGATCAAGCCCCGCATCAGGCTCTCTGCTCAGCAAGGATCCTGTTTCCTCCTCTCTCTCTGCCTGCCTCTCTGCCTACTTGTGATCTCTGTCTGTCAAATAAATAAATAAAATCTTAAAAAGAAAAAGAAAACAACTTCTTCCCATTCTTCATCCATGTATTTCAGACTAAGAATGGAACATATATCCTAGGCCTGACCAATTAAAGTTCATACTTCCTTACAGTAATGAGTAAGTAATTCAAAATATTTCAGTCATGGTAAATCACTGGACTTGTGCAAGGATTACCAACAAGAGGTATTCTCCTTTCTTCAATGGGACTACCAATAGTTATGATGATGTGCACTTAGAACTGCTAGAAGCCATCATACAGAGCCTGGGTATGAAAATAACAACACAAGCAGAGCCAAAGACAAAGAAAAATGGGAAGCTGGTCTTTATTTTTGAACTCTTAGATAAAACCCTATCTGAAACTGACCTGAACCAGGTACTTAAAAGTTACATAAGTCAATAAATTTCTCCTTGACATTGAGTTTGATATTCTATCACTTGTCAACCAAAAAGTCTTTTTTATAAAGAATGTATCTGGGGGCGCCTGGGTGGCTCAGTGGGTTAAGCCTCTGCCTTCGGCTCAGGTCATGATCTCAGGGTCCTGGGATCAAGCCCCGCATCAGGCTCTCTGCTCAGCAGGGAGCCTGCTTCCTCCTCTCTCTCTGCCTGCCTCTCTGTCTACTTGTGATCTCTGTCTGTCAAATAAATAAATAAAATCTTAAAAAAAAAAAAAAAAGAATGTATCCTGTTCAAGGAAAGGATTGTCAGATATTATGTTAGTAATTAGGATAGTACTTGGCATGTGTCCCCCAAAGACTTCTACAAACTGTATTCCAAAGCTGTAGTAATCAAAACAGCATGATATTGGCATAAACACAGAAAAATAAGCCAATGGAACAAAATAAATAGCCCAGAAACAAATTCATGCATATATTAATTAATTGTGAAGTGAATTAAGTGAATTAATGTATGACAAAGAAGGTAAGAATATACAGTGGGGAAAGGATGATTAACTTAATAAATGATGTTGGGAAAATTGGACAGCTACATGTAAAAGAATGAAACGAGGTCCCTATTTAAAACCATACACAAAAGTCAACTCGAAATGAATTAAAGACTTGAGCATAAGGTCTGAAACCATAAGACTCCTAGAAGAAAACATAAAGGGTAAACTTCTTGATATAAACCTTGGCAATATTTTTTTTAATTTGACACCAAAAGACAAGACAATAATAAAAGCTAAATAAATAAACAAACAAACAAGCAAATCAGTAGGACTACAGCAAGCAAAAAAAAAATTCTGCTCAGCAAAGGAAACCATAAACAAAATGAAAAGGCAGCTTGTGGAATGGGAGAAAATATTTGCAAACCATATATCTGATAAGGAGTTAATCTCCAAAATATGTAAAGAACTTGTTAGGAAAAAAAAAAAAAAAGCTGACTAAAAGATAGGCAGAGTAAGTGAATACACATTTCTCCAAAGAAGATATACAATGGCAAAGGTATATGAAAAGGTGCTCAAAATCACTAATCATCAGGGAAGTGAAAATCAAAATCACAATGAGCTATTACTTCACACTCTTTAGAAAGGCTATCAACAAAAACACAAGAGACATCAAGTGCTGACAAGAATAGAGATAAAATGGCATCCTTGTGCACTGCTGGTGGGAATGTAGGTTGGTGTATCCACTATGGAAAGTTCCTCAGGGCGCCTGGGTGGCTCAGTGGGTTAAAGTCACTGCCTTCCCCTCGGGTCATGATCCCAGGGTCATGGGATCAAGCCCCGCATCGGGCTCTCTGCTGTGCGGACAGCCTGCTTCCTCCTCTCTCTCTCTGTCTCTCTGCCTACTTGTGATCTCTGTCTATCAAATAAATAAATAAAAATCTTAAAAAAAAAAAAATAAAGTTCCTCAAAGGTTTAAAAATATAAGTATCATATGATTCAGTAATCTTCTGGGTATATATCTAAGGGAAATGAAAACAGGATATCAAAGAGATACCTACTCCACCGTGTTCCCTGCAGCATTATTCACAAGAGCCAAGATATGGAAGTAACCTAAGTGTTGGTCAGCAGATAAATGGATAAAGAAGTTGTGAAATATATATATGACAGGATATTATTCACTGTGAAAAAGAAGGAAATCCTGCCATTTGCAACAACATGGATAGAACTTGGGGGCATTATCCCAAGTGAAATAAGGCAGACAGAGAAACACAAATATTACATGGTATCACTTACATGCGGAAACTAAAAAAACAAAAAGCAAAACAAAACAAACAACAATAACAACAACAACAAAAAGTCAAACTCAGAGAAACAAGCAGTAGAAAAGTGGCTGCCAGGAGCTGTGGAGTAGAGGACACAAGGGAATGCATTTGGAAGAAAAAAAAAGACTTCTAGGAAAACTTTATTCTTACCATTCAGAAGCACTGAGATCATGGGGGAGGCAGTTTCAAAAAATAGAATTAAATATTTTGAGGTGTTTTAAAATGCCCACACACAGAACTCTGGAGAAGTTACCTTCTCTGGATTACTTACACATAAAAATGTACACATGTGGTAAGCACAGTAGGTACTGTGGTGAGCAACATTCCGTGGGCACAAAAATAGATTTAACATTTATATATTGTTAAAGAGAACAAGAGCTGAACAGTAGTTAAGGCAGTAAAAAACAGATTATGGGAAAAGATGCTTCACTAAAGAACTGGGCCCACTTCTAAATATGAGAAAAAATAGGGATTGATAGCCAAGGAAAAGAGTGGGGTGGGAGTCAGTCGATGGTATATTACCAAGAGAAGACATTGGTGGTAGGGGAAATTCTTATTCAACTGACCTAACAGGATTCTTGCTAGAGGAGGCTAGGGTGACGAGGTTGACTGGTGTTGCTGTGTTTACTAATACAAGAGCCATGGCCTGTGTGTCTTCTACTCTGTGAACTGGTCACAGCAAAAATGACAGTGCATTTAAAATCTTGAAAAATTGTCCATTGATTGGAACTCAACTAATCCCATGTTTTTGCTTTTTTGCTAGACTTATCATACCGTCTCTGAGCTGTACCCTACATAAAACTATTAAGGCATTGTACCATACATGACACATCTACCTGTCTACCCAAATGGCTCTTGGGTAACACTTGGCTTCCTGTGTTCTAAATGGATCTACATCAGAATCACCAGGCAGACTCCTTAAAAAGTCAGAATGCTGGGCCTTATAGACCAGCGGGTGATTGTGCTCAAGAATATGTACCTTAGAAGAATTCAAGCCTATTCTTATACACACTGAAATGTGAGAACTATTCAGTTATGGAGCAGAGTAAATACTGATTAGATTTTACATAAAACACCGAGACTGAAATTTATTAATACCTACCATGTACTTTGTATGCTTTATATATCCATCTTATTTAATGATCAAAATAGAACATTGAAACAAATATTTGCCCTATTTTACAGATGCTACAATTAAATCACGTGCTCAAATCCACACTTCAGGGAGATGTCCACACTGACAGGGAATCTGACACCAAAGCCCATGAACTCTACTAATCTCACTAGGCTACCTCCTTCCCCCTGCTCTTATTTCTTGAATTATTCCATGAGAATCTTCATCCACAGAAACATTTTCTGAAATGTTAACAGTATTACTTCGGATTGAAAAACCATAGTACGTATAGCTGAGTTGATCTTTAACCTCAGGAAAAATGTCAGAAATGTCTCCCAGATTACCATTCCTTTGGCCAATATTGTACATCTTCCTCCCCTCCCTGTCTCTGTCCCAGTGATTTCTGAAAGTCTTTAATCTCCGTCATCTGAGCCAGCTGACCGCTCCCACACTTGCCTCATTCTGACAGGTAGACTAAAACACATTACAGTGAAGAATATCTAATTTCCTTAACATCTAGTTTTATCCACATCCTTTTACCACTGGAAGAAAGTATGCTGTCTTGGTTGCTTTAATGCATTGAATTAAGTGACCATTATAATGATAATAAGTCTTTTAGTATGAATCTAACCTTTCCAGTACAGAACCAGACACAAAGGACTTCTGAAAAACCTCACTATCCAGGTGGCCTGAGAGACATTAAACAAATAACTACAGTTCAATGGGTTACATACACATATATATGAAAATATGTGTGCAAGGAGATGATGTGGTCTGGGGAAGTGAATGAATGAATACTTCACAAAGTATAGACTTTTGTGCTCTGAGTTCACAGAGTAGAAGACACATAGGCCATTGCACGAACAGCATTATGCAGAGACCTACAGCTCTGTAGAGCTTGTCCCTCAAATATCTGCCCCACATTTTTTTCCTGCTCTTTCATCCAGCTCACCCACATTGATTTGTAACTACATCTCAAAACAAAATGACTATGGCCACCACTTATAAACACTTTCACTATTATTCCGTAAAATAATGGAAAATTATTTAAGTGAGGCCAAAAAATGGGAAAATAAATATTCAAGAGAAAATAGTTCATCAAGACAATCCACTCACCCTTGATTTGGAAAAAATGCTGCTATAGCATACTACAAATTCAGAAATACTGAACTTCAGTCTTAAAGAGGCATGTTCATCTATAAAATATCTGACCATCAAGATTCACATTACATTTTCCCCATTACTATAACCTTAATGAGATGAATAAGTGAGGAACTAGACATTTAGACCCATCCTCAGAAAAGCTAGGAGCCAAGGAAATATTCTTAAACAACTTGAAATCTAACTATAAAGATATAGTGAGACAGAATGCAACACGAATGATGCATATTTTTTAATTCACATATGTCTGTTTCGTTTCAATTTTCTCCTCATGACACTCTAAAGCTGTTGGGCATCCATATAGCAAAGTCATCCAAAGTCCTGCCCTCACTGTTTTTCACTATATTAGTCACTGTGAGCTTCTACTTCATGCCATTTCATTAACCCACTCCTTATTCACATCCTAGAACTTGCATCAACTAGGGTCACAAGACATCTTAAATACTAGCACTCCAGTCCTTCATCCTCAGGCCATGAGTGATCATTTTCCCATCTGTATACCCCCTTAATTTTACTTTGGCCCAATGAGATCTCAAGTCCCTTGACTCCACATTTGTTTTCAAATCAAACAACTCCAGAAAGGGGGAGAGTGAGGGGACGAAAGGAAAAATAAGGGAAAATAGCTCACAGCCAAGAAAACAAAAAAAGTACTGAATGAGAAAGCCTTTAGAAGGACAAGAACAAGGGCAGGTCTAGAAATCTTGGCAGCAAAACATTTTCAAACTTCTTTCTGGGTACTGCCAAAATGAAACAAACAAATAAACAAAAAACCAGACTTAGTTCCAACCGCTTTTCTGCCTCTATATATAATCTCTCAAGACTAAATGTTCCCAGGCCATGCTTCTCCCACCCATATACCATGGACCAGTCACTACAGCCAGCAAGATGGCCATGGTTGACTCAGCCTAGCTCATAGCTGCACCCATGCATCCAGGCAGCCTGGGGATCGCCAGAAGGAAAATGGTTAGGCAGACAAAAGCAAGAACCACTACAACATCCTTTGCTATCACTGAAAATTTCTCCATCTGATGCCTTAAGGAACCCTGTCCTTAGGATTATAAAGAGAGAGATTTTTGCTTCAGTCATAGTAGAGCTCAAATGAAACTGGACCAAATTCCTTGAAATCCTCCCTCAATTTTTTATAAATACCACTTTCTCCTGGTTCTTCTTCTACCTTTCTGGGCTTCCGACTCATCTTGGGATGGAAATATTGGTACTTTCCTGTGTGCTTTGTCCTTATTCCTTTTTAATTATTACTCTAAAACCTCTCCTTACGATCCCATCTACAGCATGTGGCTTCAGCTTCCATGTGTATGCTGGCTGACTCCTCAAACTGTGGCACACAGACTAATCCCATGAGTGTTAGACTCATGAATCCAACTACCTACCTGGCCATTCCCCTGGTTCTAATGGGGGGAAATTTCTCACAGAACACTCAGATTAAATGTTTCTAAGTGAAATCCATCATCTCCACCCCCCTCCATGTCATTCTGCTTTTCCTCTGTATCATTCTGGCCTCCTGCATGGCATCACCATGAGCTAGGAAATCCAGTTCCAAAACTTTGGAATCTTCCTCCACTCGAGCCCTCTCCCAAATCTCCATATGTAATCTACCAGCAAGTCATGGCAGTTCTCGTTGCTCTTGCCCCAGTAAAAGCCTTCATCATTTCCCCTAACATATCCTCCCATCTCCTGCCTCAACCCCCTCCCATATAACTTTCAAATACTGCAAGAATAAATGGAAATGCTGATTTGTTCATCTTCCTTTAAAGGATGACTACAAAATAGCATCCAGAGTTTTTGGCCTGCCAGGTAAGATCCTTTAAAGTCTATCATCTCACTTTCTGTCTAACTTCGTCTTGCCACCTCCATAGCCAAACCTGGAACAACAGCTGTAAGCAAACAGTGCTATTTACAGAACATGGCATGCTGAGTGGTACCCTACAGAGAGACAAACCATTCTCACTGTGCCCTCTCCAATATCTGCCCTACAGAATTCATGAGTCTAATAAAATGTATGTAGTTTTATAGCCCTCAGTTTGGAGTTACATATTAAACAGCAATTTAACTGGAACAGGTGCTTTTCCAATTTATGATTTTCCCATGGTGAAAATCACCAGCATTAGCAAGAGAATAAATTTTAGCTTTTTACTGAATCTTACATATTTTTTTTCCTTGGGGAGTTATTCTGTGAAATAGAAAATACATGAATTCTGAACCTGGGTTCAAAAAACATTTGCTTCCTTTATCTACTTTTGTGATCTTAGGCAATTTTCTCTTCATGAAATGTGGATAATACCCACTTTGTAAGTAGTTGTGGGGTTTAATACAGCCCCTAACATCTCAGATGGAGTCACAAGTTGTAAGCCAAGAACTTTCTTTCCCCATGGTGATTAGCAATAAGTCTCTAAAAGAAAATAAGTATGAGAATAAAATATGAGACATAAATCTTTGAAGATCATACTAATGTATATTTAGAAAACCCAAGGGAATCAAGTGAAAAAAATTACTGAATATACTAAGAAAGTTTATATGATAGCTAGCTATAAAATTAATATGTAAAAATCAATAGCTATCTTGAATTCCAGGAATAATCAATATAATGGAAGAAAAGACCTCTATGACAACTAATCATAAAATACCCAAGAATATGATTAACAAGAAATGTGTATGATTATTTCAGAAGATAATGTAATTCTGCTAACATATACCAAATAAAACTTTAACATATGGTGCTGGCAATGAATAATTGTTTCAGTGAATGTTTGATCCCTCCATGTAGACTTCAGGGATAATGGGGTACAATGAGACAACACTACAGCTCCCCTGAACAGTCACCTTAGATCTTTTCTCCCAAAGCAGATGGGGCAGGGGTTGTCAACTGAGAGGTTGGAAAGTGC
Organism: Taxidea taxus jeffersonii; assembly: GCA_003697995.1. NCBI lineage: Eukaryota > Metazoa > Chordata > Mammalia > Carnivora > Mustelidae > Taxidea > Taxidea taxus. The sequence goes on along the minus strand of ML105042.1, from coordinate 6,208 downwards.
CAGCAATTTTATTTGCAGGAAAACATCAATGATTGCAGATTTCATGTGGAAACCAATTAAAAGGCCAATGGATGCCATTTCTTACTAAAGAAGATCAAAGGAAATCTAGAGATCAACCACTTCAAATTTACTAGAGCCAATGATTAGAGGAGAAATAAGAAATAGATAAAGCTCCAGCTTTCAACAACTACTCTGCCCATGTTTAAAGACAGATGAGTAATGTACTTTTCTGAAAATATAAAGTTTGGGGGAAAAAACAAGCAAATAGAAAAGAGTAGTGTTCTTTAGACTCACAGAAGAAAAGCATGCACCTGTTCAGTGAGTGTTGGGTTCATTTTTAATTGTTTTCAAAGGTTTATATTTGGTTTAATGATATGATCTTGATATTATTATGGTAATAAGATGCATTTGCTAAGTGTGCTGCACAAGATAATTATTGGTTGTTTTGAATCTAAAGTCTTAGAGAAAAATGTTTAATCATATGCTAACTTCATCATAATTATGCATTTTTTAGGAGGAGTTGTAATAACATAGATTTGGATTTTCTTTGAGTTTTAGATCACAGAGATAATCATAAGGTGGCAGGACATTTGTCCTATTTTCAGGTCAATCACATTTTTGCACTTTAGTGGAAATTTTGTTTTTTGTTCAGAGATTTTTGTGACACAGCCTGATATTCTCCTTCCAATATATGTCATCTCTTTTTTCCCCTAAGCCCTGATTTTTAGCTAGCCTCATAACCAACTGAAAAAAGACAACATTTCCCAGTGTCCCTTGAGTTAAGTATGGTTATATGACTAAGTTCTAGCTCATGCTATATGCAGAAACTTCTTGTGTTTGACTTCCTAGAAGAAAGTTTGCCCTCCTTTTTTCTTCAGTTGTTCTTCTTAGCAGAAAACTTTTTTCAAACATGTAACAGAGAAATAAACTCTTATTTTATTTAGGCCCTGGCATTTTGAGTACTCACTGTTACTCAGGCTAACTTTGTTTCAACTAAAACAAGATTAAAGAAATAGATTGAAAAAATAATAAGGCCACCATAGTGTTAAGTAAGAGAAATTACACAGAAGCAAATAATTTTTAAATCTTGTTAAAGGGGGATTTTATTGATCCCCTAATTCTCCCTTTTTTGGGCTTATTGCTTAAATTTATTAGTCACTGTTTTTATGACTCAGTTAATAATTATAATAACATGATCAGAAACCTCATTTTGAACAACTACTGCCATACATGTTTACTGCATTATTTAATAATTTTGATTTTGACATAGAGGATAAGAAAAACAAATGGAACAAACAAAACCTAAAAGATACTCTAAGCACAATTAATATATAGATTAGCAGCTTGTAAAGACAGAAAATACTCACAAGATGTGTTATGTAAAATACACAGGTTTCAACTGTGCAGGTCCTCTTATATGCAGATTTCTTTCAATAAATATTTTCTCTTCCTTAGAAATTTTTTTTAAGATTTTATTTATTTATTTGACACACAGAGAGAGAGAGAGATCACAAGCAGGCAGAGAGGCAGGCAGAGAGAGAGGGGGAAAGCAGGCTTCCCGCTGAATGGAGAGCCTGATGCAGGGCTTGATCCCAGGACCATGAGACCATGACCTGAGCCAAAGGCAGAGACTTAACCCACTGGGCCACCCAAGCACCCCATAATTTTCTTAATAATATTTTCTTGTCTCTAGCTTTCTTTACTGTAAGAATACATTATATAATAATTATATAACATTATATAAGAATACATTATATATGTGTGTATACATATATACATAATAATAATATATTATATAACACTATATATATAATATACATTTATGTTATCAGTAAGGCTTCCGGTCAACAGTAAGGCTGCTAGTGATTAAGTTTTGAGGGAGTCAAGCAGTTCATGCAGATTTTCAACTGTGTGGCGTCTTAACCAGTGTGTTGTTCAAGAGTCAACTGTAAAACAACTTAATAACCAAAGATGTATGTAGGACATAAATTTGGTATTAAATGGGGCGTCTGGGTGGCTCAGTGGGTTAAGCCTCTGCCTTCAGCTCAGGTCATGATCTCAGAGTCCTGGGATCACACCCCGAGTGGGCCTCTCTGCTCAGCGGAGAGCCTGCTTCCCTCTCTCTCTCTCCCTGCCCCTCTGCCTGCTTGTGATCTTCCTCTGTGTGTCAAATAAATAAATAAAATCTTTTTTTAAAAATTGGTATTAAACTTAGAAAGGGTTGGAAGGAGCAAGAGACACCTAGTATTCATAATAAGTGAAGAAAAGTCTTTAAAGTAATTATCTGAATGTATTTAACTTTCCAGTTGATCCCCATTTGTTAGAACTAAGATTTTATAGATTCTTTGAACAAACTTTTTTCTTTTTACTTTTCAGAGAGAAAATGGTAAAAGCTTCAAATACAGACAAGAGTAGGCATCCTGAGATCATTAGCATGCATTGACTAGTCAGATGTCCACAACTACCCTTGGAATCTGCTTACCATTCATTTTGGAAGGTCTCCCTCTTCCCTTCACATCATGCCTAGGTTCCTTAGTTAGTTTATACTGTCACTCCCTAATAATACGCTGGGCAATGTGTCCCAGTTCTGTTTGCTTGCTCTGAATTCTGTTACAAAAATAGTCAAATTTTTGAGTGATGCATCTGCATTCTCATTTAACATGGCTCCTTGCTACAGACATCAGGCTTCTAGAATGGTGTCTGATGAACTTGAGGCAAAGGAAGCATTGTAGGATTACTGGCTGCTTATAATGAATGCGACTCTCACCAATGACAGAACAATGAAATATAGCTATAGATCCACTACTTCAGAGCAAATAACAAAATGGATTAACTCTCCAGAAGAAAATAACAGCCACAGTCTGATATTTCATCATTTTATCATGCCACCAATTGAAATGGCAAAGGGTCTAAAAACAAATTTGTCAGTAGCTTGGTAGAAGAGATTAGTATCCTACACATTCATGAATTAAAAATAAATTCAGCTATTGTAATGATCCATGGATAAAACCAAAAAAGTTTCTAAAGAAACCCAACTTACAGAGATGTGAACATGATTAACTTTTTTAAAACATACATATGATTACCACTTAGAGAAAAATATGCATTTAGTTATCTTTTCTATATATATATTTTTTAATTCAGAAAACTCCATTATATGTATAAGAAAGGGCTGCCATGGCTAAAATGCCCTGGGGTTTTTATCAATAGCCTGGTTTCCCTGCCTCTGATCCTCTTTTTCTCCAAAGGGTTCTTCATCCTGCCACCAGATAGCTTCCCTACCTCTCTACCTCCACCCCAGCTTTATTGAGATATACCTGAAAAAAAAATTATATATTTCAAGGTATACACTTGATATTTTGATCTTGATACACATTGTAAGTAATTACTATAGTCAAGCTAATTAACATATTCATCTCCCCATCCACCCCCTGACTTTTTTGAATTGACAATGTCATTACATCATTCCTTTGTTTAAAATTCTTCAGTGACTCCCCACGGGATAAAATCCCAAATCCTCCAAAAGACAAATAATCCCATCACAATACACACTGTTTAACTTGGTGAGCCTTTTGTCCCTCTCTCTTTCCCTCATTCTCTATGCACGTACCTAGGCTGTCAATGGACTGGGTTGTTAGCTGGTGAGGACTCCTAGACAACACAGTTTATGATGACTTGTACACGCTTCCTTCTTTACGTACTTCTGCCAGCACTTCCCAGACAACAGCCTCACTCTCTGTTCACATCTGGAGCTTGGAGTCCTTCTGTGTTCCTGCTCCTCTTATTCCTTATCCTATTCTTTCTCAGATCCCCTTCACTGCCCTGTTTCACCAGCCACAAAACAAAACAAAAAGAAAACAAAACAACATCAACAGTAAAATGCACTTTATTTTTAAGATTTTATGTATGTATTTGACAGAGAGAGAGAAAGCATAAACAAGGTTGCTACAGAGGGAGAAGGAGAAGCAGACTCCTTACCATGCAGGAAGCCTGACCCATATGGGATCCAAGGACCATATGAGATCCAAGGACCCGGGGACCATGAACTGAGCCAAAGGCAGACACTTAACCAACTGAGCCACACAGGAACCCAACAAAACGCACTTTAAACACATCATTAGACTCAGATCTTTCTCCTTCCTTATGGCCCCAGGGAACTTATAAATAAATAAATAAATAAATAAATAAATAAGTACAATAAGAACACACACACACATGCAGGCATTATTCTTCAATCTCTGTTCCCTGTGGGTAAAGATGAAGTAGGCAATACTTGCCTTGTAAATCAGCAAAGACTGAAATATATATAGACATATACATATGTGCATATATACACACATACATATGCATGTGTATATTAAATGTTTATATCCTGTTACAGAGGTAAAAATTGTGATATGATGGGAAACTACCTTGGCTCTTAAATAAAAAGCCAGAGAATAAATTTATGGGAGCATACAACTTTGTCTCTGACTCCCTCTCTTTCTGAATTTCTCTCTTTCATTCATTTATTTGCTAAACATTTAGCAATAAGCAAAAGACAAGCAAAATTCTTGCTGAACTTATGGACATAGAATTTATGTTTTAGAGAAAGACAGACAATAGACAAAAATAAATAGAGAGGGGTGCCTGGGTGGCTCAGTGGGCTAAGCATGCACCTTCAGCTTAGGTCATGATCTCAGAGTCCTGGGATTGAGCCCCGTATCTGGCTCTCTGTTCAGCAGGGAACCTGTTTCTCCCTCTGCCTGTCACTTCCCCTGCTTGTGCTCTCTCTCTCAGTCAAATAAATAAATAAAGTCTATATAAATAAATATATAAATAAATGTAGAAAGTGGTGACAAATTCCAAGCCATTAAATAAATCAGGAACAGCCATAGTGGGGAGCAGCCATAGTGGGGAGACTGGGAAAGGACATAGCTATTTGAGGTATATCCATCAGAAAACTCCCCAAGATTTCAGCATTTGAATAACATCTGAACATTGCATTTAACTTCCAGAAGATAAGCCTAGTTAGTGCATTTTCTTATTTCAGCATAGTACTTCCATTTACACAATTATTTATAATGCAACTGTTTCAACATGTTGGTGCAGTTTAGCATTTAACTGTCAAAATGTCACTCAAAAAAGTGAAGCCCATTAGTATAGACCTTTACATGAAGAAAAGAAGAAGAAGGAGGAGGAGGAGGAGGAGAAAGAGGAGGAGGAGGAGGGGAGGAGGGGAGGAGGAGAAAGAGGAGGAGGAGGAGGGGAGGAGGAGGGGAGGAGGAGGGAAGTAGTTGAAAGAAGGCTTTACCTCTTGTACCAGCCAAGCTAGGCTGAGCAGAATTACTGCAATGCAGCAAAGTTGGTTCCAAAGATTCAAGGCCAAAGGGTTATGAGGCTCTTCACAGTAAAGGAAGCCTAACCAGTTTATTAGGTTTTCCTTCAGTAAAGCTAACTAAGCTCTTGCCTTGTTCTGTGGTCTTAGAGAAATGCAGACTTTTTTTTTAATTAAGCAGAATAAATAATATTCAAAGATCACCACCCTCAGTTCCTTCTCTGTAAAGGCTAGGATACAAAATTTAGTTGCAGCTCAGTAAAGGCCATGCAATTACTTGCTTTGTGGAATTATTGGTTTTCTGATCACCTAAATGTATATTTAAGAAAAAAAATGGCATGTTTTAAACTTTTTACTTAAAAATAATTTTGACCATGCAGGAAAGTTAGGAGAATAATATAACAAAAGCTTGTAACTATTTTTTTTAATTTTTTTAAAGATTTTATTCATTTATTAGTTAGAGAGAGAGAGAGCGAGCACAGGCAGACAGAGAGGCAGGCAGAGGCAGAGGGAGAAGCAGGCTCCCTGCCGAGCAAGGAGCCCGATGTGGGACTCGATCCCAGGACGCTGGGATCATGACCTGAGCCGAAGGCAGCCGCTTAACCAACTGAGCCACCCAGGCGTCCCAGCTTGTAACTATTTTATACAGATTCACCCATTGTTAGTATTTTACCCCATTTGCTTTACCTTTATTATTTGCTATCTACATTTTTTCAGAACCACTTGAATATAAGTTATATTCAACAGGACTTTGCCCTCAATGTTCAATGTGTATTTTCTAAGTATTAGAACATTCTCTTACCTAATTAGTTTTTAACTTTTAGTGATCTACCAATTGTATTGCAACTTTACCAATAAACCAAACAAAGACCTCTATAGCATTTTTTTTTT
>ML105041.1:55832-77369 GCA_003697995.1 Taxidea taxus jeffersonii | reverse complement strand
ATGCAACGGGGGTGGCAGTTAAGGTGGTAGGAAAAGTAAAAATGAAACAAGATGGGATCGGGAGGGAGACAAACCAAAAGACACTCTTAATGTCATAAAACAATCTGAGGGGGGTGGGGGGAAGAGGGGTTGGGAGAGGGTGGTGGGGTTACATTATATGTTTAAATAAAGCTTAAATTAAAAAAAAAAGATTTGTTTTTTAACATAAGGCTTTTGTAAGTGGCACTTTAATTTACTACCTAGTTACTTCTAGTGGAATTTCAGATGATTCAGTTATTTTTCACAAGTACACATTCATGTTAGAAAATGAGCATAATTTGTCTCTTCCTTCTCTATATTTACCTTATTTTTTTTAGTTGTCTTATTACATTGGTTAGGACATCCACAATGACATGCAATACTGATTATAATACTGGGCATCTTTGTTTTGACCCTAACATTAAAGATATAAGGCTAATTGTTGATCTCTGATAGTTACTGTTGACTGTGCTAAAAACCATTTTTTTAAGATTTTTTTTTATTTATTTGTCAGATAGAGATCACAAGTAGGCAGAGAGGCAGGCACAGAGAGAGGGGGAGACAGGCTCCCTGCCAAACAGAGAGCCCGATGCGGGGTTCGATCCCAGGACCCTGGGTTCATGACCTGAGCCGAAGGCAGAGGCTTTAACCCACTGAGCCACCCAGGTGCCCCTAAAAACTATTTTTAATTTAAAAATTTTCTGAAAATATAATCACTATGAATTTTGTTCTTTAATTTGTTAATGAATTTATTAAAGTAATTTATTCGCAAAACATATTTGATCAGGCTCGCAACTAAGCAGAAATAGTAACTCAAATGAAATGCACAATGTAGGATAGGTAAATTTTAAAATTGAATTTTATAAAGCTCTCTACATGCTATATTAATATTTTTGATGAAACAAAAGAAAAATGTGTTTTTTCCTTTATGATTTAAGTCATTGTAGTTAGCAAAGTGAAAGACTTCATTAATACATCTTCCTTTAAATTAGAATATGGAGAGATTTTACTACTAACACTCAAAGTGAAGCTCATACTAGATGTAATATTCAAGAGACTAAAAAGAATTTGTTCATTAGAGACTTCAAATTTTTCTTAGATAATTTAGAGATAGTTGCTTTTGCTTCTTAATAGATACAGAAGACTTAATTACATAATTTCTTGGATTTCTTAATGAGGCTCTTAATTTTTACAATAATTTTTCACACAATTGATCTTTTATCATCCTTAATAACCTACCTACAGTTTTTCAGTTTAAATTAAATTAAATACTTTAGATTAGTTTATTTGAAATTATATTAAATACATAATATGGTGAAAAAACATGATGGCACATGTTCTGGCTACCTACTAAGTTTGGTTAATGACCATTTAAAAGGAATAACTTCTGACACATTCAATTAATTAGGCTTTTGGTGGTACTTCCTAGACTTTATACGTTATGGCAATTTGTCTAATGTCAAATTAAGTTAGGTCCCAAATAGGAAATGTGTATTACCTCTTTATTTTTTAAAGATTTTATTTATTTATTTGACAGACAGAGATCACAAGTAGGCAGAGAGGCAAGCAGAGAAAGAGGAGGAAGCAGGCTTCCTGCCGAGCAGATAGCCGGATGTGGGGCTCGATCCCAGGACCCTGGGACCGTGACCTGAGCCGAAGGCAGAGGCTTTAACCCACTGAGCCACCCAGGTGCCCCTGTGTATTACCTCTTATGTAGAGGAAGCTTTTACAGTATTGCACTAAGAAAACCTCATTTAAAAAGAAAATACTCTGTTTTTAATAATACAAATGATATACCTAATTGATTACTTAGAATTATTTTCTATTTGCACACATTTATTGGATAGAATGAGAAAAAAAGTATTCTCATTGTGTCTGGGAAAATATTTGTATTCAGAATTTATATGAATATATATACATTTATCATAATCCCATGATTATATAATGATCATGCATATACTTAGTGAAATAACCTAAGCTAAATTTGAGTGCTTCTAATGTCTTATTAATGGTATGAGTGAGATTATAGAATATGAGAATACTGTGTATTAAATAAAGAAATCTTAAATAGTAGATTGGGATACCTAGAAATAGTCCATATTGATAATAAAATGTCAGAGAATGCCTAAATTCAAGTGAGAAATTTCTGGAATAGAATTTATTTCTCCTGTGTCTACCACGATTGGGAATATCCAGGCAATATTCCTTTAATTTGTTCTAATCAAAAGTTTATAAATTAGGGATTAAAGAAAAATTGTAAGTTAGCAGGTGGAAATAGAAACCAGTAAACCAAGGGGTGCCTGGGTGGCTCAGTGGGTTAAAGTCTCTGCCTTCAGCTCAGGTCATGATCCCAGGGAGAAAGAAAGAAACCAGTAAACCCATAAAGTGATTCTTCAAATTTCTGAGGTGATTCAAGCCCAAGGGTAAATATTTAGGTAAATTTGGGTTTACACTTAACTTAGTTCTATAATAATTTCTCAGGATGTCCATTATCGTTTTCATATCCTACTGATAATGGCTAAGGTTTCAGACCTAATCAAGTGTTATCTCAATGTAGTTAATCAGTATTAAGCCTTACCAGAAGGATGTTAGGAGAGCCCATGGTAAAGAATGGTAAAATCATTTTTACTTTTACAAGTGTCTTTCCAGTTGGCAAATTTTGTTTAATATGAAAACATAATCTAACACCTCCCTCATTTGAGGTTCCATTAAGCAGACAAATGTATTCTAAAAAGAATCCTTTGGGATATCTGGGTGGCTCAGTCAGTGAAATGTCTGCCTTTGGTTTAGGTCGTGACCCCTGAGTCCTGGGGTCAGGCTCCTGGCTCAGTAGGGAGTCTGCTTCTCTCTCTGCTCCTGCCCCTCCCTTGTGCTCTCTCTCTCCCTCAAATAAATAAATAGAATATTTTAAAAACTTTTTTCTTTAAAATATAAGCATAGATGCATAATTTAAGTTATAACCTTTAACCATGTTCATTAATAAAATATTATAGTGTTTATTAAATGATTATATTCAAGACAAGAGATATATGTAATTATCAAAAGATGAATTTGATAACTAAATTAACTGCATAGCTATTACCTTCAGATGTACATAGCTAATAGAAAGCATCAGTTCTTCTGTGTTCTGTCCTAAAATACACCTGTTTCCTTAATTTTATAATTTAATTAGTAACCTCAGCATTACCCTGCTTTTGAGCAGGATGCCTACTACTTCTGCATCTCTTTCCGTATTGATCCTCCCCTTTAAACGGTTACCAGGTATTGTATTTTCCATCACATTATCTCTTCCATTTTCCCTTCCCCCCTTTTAAAACTACTGTTAGAGCTTTCTGTGCTGCCTCCCTCATGTATAGACAACACAGGTTATTGTTCCTGAGCCACTCTATTTTTTATACTCAAAAGTTTTCATTCAGCTCTGCATTATTTACAAGAAGATTTATAAAGGGGCACCTGGGTGGCTCAGTGGGTTAAAGCCTCTGCGTTGGGCTTGGGTCATGGTCCTGGGGTCCTGGGATCAAGCCCCACATCGGGCTCTCCACTCAGCAGGGAGCCTACTCCCCCCCCCCCCCCCGCTCTGTCTGCTTCTCTGCCTACTTGTGATCTCTGTCTGTCAAATAAATAAATAAAATCTTTAAAAAAAAAAAAAAAGAAGATTTATAAATTTCCTGGTCTGACATCCAGGGTTCTCCATGATCTACCCCTAATCCACTTTTCCAAATTCGCTTTCTAATATCCCTAGAGTGACTCTTGCTATTGCATTCCCACTAGTATATTTATTGTGGCACAAACGGATCTTCATCCCATATCTTGGATCTTTGCTCATGCATTTTCCATCTTCCAAAGTGTCCTTATTTTGTGTTTTCTATCCATTTAGGTCTTCCTCTTTTATTTTCAAATCTCTGCTCAAGCTACACAGCCTTCATTTTGATCACGACTTCTTCCTGCTTCTAAATCACTTCATTACCAAAGCTATTTCTTTGACATATATATTGTTTATGTGTAGGTCTGTTGCTGATCTTCTCAAACAGTTCCATGGGCCTTTGATCATGATCTGAACTAATAAAGAGACTCAAACATTGCTCTTACATGACCACTTTACTATTCATAAGTCTTTGCTTTTGTTTCAGCTCTTGTTTTGGTCTGTGTTTTGTTTTGCTTTTCCTATTGAACTTTCTCGGTAGAAAGATGGTCATTTTAAACTCTTATATATCTAAGACTGTATTTCTGTTCCTGAACTTAGCTGGGTAAAACCCATGGGTCTTGGACTTTTGCTCCAGAATTGTTTAGATTTGTTACATTGTCTTCTGACATTTAATGCAGTAGAAATATCCCAGAACAGTCTGATTTTCTTAACCTTCACTCTTTAAGGTCTTTTGTTTTGCTTCCAACGTAAGAGACATTTACTTTCTTATCCTTGTAATTCTAGAAATAATTGCCAGAGTTTGTTTAGGTGTAAGGTATTTGGGATTCTCTGGGATTTCAGGCCTTGAATTCTTGTCTCTGAAATCTTGGATGGGGAAGAATCACAGATAAAATAAGATAATCACTTTTAAAGTGATGCGGCACTTTATTTCGGACTACTCTAGTACTCAGTATCCTCCAAATGTGGGATTTCCAAACTGGAAAATACAGCTTATACTGTGGGCCTTAGTGAAGTTACCTGCGTACTTTGAGTTCGCATGCGCAGCCAGTCCCACAGATGATAACAGCTTCCCCAAAGGGCCAAGCTCCAGCAGGCTCCCGCTATGTGGAAGTGGTAAATGAGCATTGGGTAAGCTTCCTCTCTTTTATAGAGCAGGAAACAACCCCCTTTTTCCATTAGTAAAATGGGCTAAAGAACGTCCTGGGCTCCCTCGAAACATGTGAGTGCTTACTTTTCTGTGGAGAGCTCTGAAGTGCATGAGGAAATTAGAAATGACTCTTTGCATACTTAGGGCCCCACCCCTTCCCCATTTTTTAGAAAAATATTAAGCTTATTGTTCCATTGAGAATTATCCTGAAATTCTTAGCTTTGATTTTTGTTCTTTGCCCTCCCCATTCATCATATTCATTCTGGTCACTTTCACCTCTTTGTCTCTTTTCTTTCTGTTCAGGAATAGCCTCTAATTCTACTTGTGTATTCTTACCATGGTTTCTCCTTGTGCTGTTTCCTGCCCTCACTACCCTCCAATATGAATGATAATAGAGCTGACACCTATTTTTTTTTCTTACAGTTCTTTATTTCTCTCATCTCCCCCTTTGCTCGTACTATTGTCCTTTTATCCTCTTTTTATTCATTCCCCAGAGTGTCCATTAAGCAGGTACCTTTTACCAGGCATTGTTCTAGGCACTGAAATATAACAATGAATTAATAAAATTAATACTGAATGCTTGATCTGTTCCTGGTACTGTTTTACATACTTGTTTATATCAACTCATTGAATCTACCGGATTACCCTATAATGTAGCTCTAAAGGTCATCAGAGACAAACCCTGAGGGTAGCATTTGCATGCAAAAAGCTTAAGTGGGAAGGGATCTCACTGGCAAAGGAGTGGAGAACTGAGATGGGGAAGGAAAAGAAGAAAAGGAAGCCATTATAGGGTGTGGAGGCTATGGACCACTGGAGCTCAGTCCAATTGCAAATAAGGGGAGCTACACTCAGTAGTAAATGAGAAAAATAAGGCAAAGAGAGGGTACTTGCTTAAGCTCACACAGCCAGGAAGTGGTAGATCAGGGTTAGAATGCAGCCCTTTAATCACTACAGGAGACTGCCCTTGTACAAAAGCGCTGCCTAGGAATCTGCCTACTTCAAAAAGCTATGGGGGGGGGGCACTAAAGAGTGAGGGAAGCAGCTGTTAAACAGGAAGAGCCCTTCTGAAGAGGGCACCTGTGTACAGAGTCAGGAGTGAAGCAGGTCATAAGGTGAGCCTCAGGATCAGCTCAGAGAAGAACCTTTTGGTTTGCATGGTTAAAATGTAGCAAGGAGACTGGGTAGTTGGGGAGGGTGAATGGGTTGGGGGAGGGGTGAGGAGTGACAGGTAGCCAGGAGCCTTATCTTACAGGGCCAGAAGCCTGTGTAAGACTTCCTGTGTTTTAGGCTCTCACATCATTAATGGTGTTCTTTCTTGTCTTGTCTTCTGAGATGTTCATCCAGGGCTGCAGCTGAAATGTTTTCAAAGGTCTTCTCTTCCTCTGACTTTTCAGCATCAAGGTCTTTTTCCTTGTTTTGGAGCATTTTCCAGAGGCACTGTGTGTTTTTATTTTCATCTGGGCATTTCTAACAGGGACAATCTCTCCAGTGTGGGTGTGTTCCTTCTCTGTGATTTTCTGTCCACTCTTATGTTTGGTCTTCCATGACTGAGCAGACCTCAGGGGAATGCACAGAGCTGGGAGCCCCCTTCCTCCTGTCTAGAAGGCTTTGCTTTTCTACAACATGACTGCTCTGCAATGGGGTCTTTTCTTCTGCTCCCACCATGAGCCAGCCATCTGGGGTCTGTAGTTCTTCAAGAAGTAAAGGGGACTCAGTAGCCATGTACAGACGGCATCCCAGGCGGTCCTGCCGGCAAGGGTGTGGACAGGAGTTGGGTGGCAGGGCCCTGATTTGTGAAGGGGGGCCCCCAGGGTGTGCGGGGTAGTAGTTGCCCACAAAGATGATTCTTGCTGCCTCAGAAGGCAGCACTGTGCAGTAGACACCTTCTCAGTAATTCTTTTCTTCCTGGCATTTCTTAAAATGAAATGACGTTCATGTGCACCAGCCACTTCCCTGTGTGTCTGTGAGGGGTTGTGCATTTCCTAATGTACTAGAGGTAACTCTACCCCTTTCTTGCTGAATTTGTAAATCACATCAGAATGCGAGCACTAATGTCATCTTAGATGCAGTTATACATCAAGATTACATGAAAGAATATGAGCAAGACAAGGCTTGCTGCACACCTCACAGCTGACCTCAGTGCCCAGCTACTCCGTTTTTTTTTTTTTTAAGATCTTATTTATTTATTTGACAGACAGAGATCACAAGTGGGCAGGGAGGCAGGCAGAGAGAGAGGGGGAAGCAGGCTCCCCGCTGAGCAGAGAGCCAGATGTGGGGCTTGATCCCAGGACTCCGGAATCATGACCTGAGCCGAAGGCAGAGGCTTAACCCACTGAGCCACCCAGGTGCCCCCCAGCTACTCTGTTTTTAGGTTGTCAAAGATCTGTCCTGTCTTCAAGGTAGTGGGCAGCAAATATGGGATCTAGGAGGCCAAACAGCAGATGGAGGACCTACAGTTTTGTTGGCAGCATTTCAGTTGAATAGCAGGTTTGGGATATTTTTGTTTGTTTTTTGTTTTGTTTTGTTCTTGGTTTTGTTTTCTGTTTTGTTGTTGTTTTGTTTTTTGGTTTTTTTTTTTGTGGGAACTCCAGCAGGTATAGTTTTAAACCCACCACAAGCCATTTAAAAATTCTCTCCAGATCCTAGACATTACTGTTAGTACTTTCTTTAGCTGATTATTATTTGTTTTTTTTTTTCCTCTTTTTTTGGTGTCCATAGTTATTTTAGTGGAAGACTAGGAAAGCCTATATCAGAAACATCTACCTGGATGGCAGTTTATCTCACTGAGTTTTTTTTAACTCACTGCACCAATTCAATGAAGGTATATTTTTCATTTAAATTGCTTTAGATTCAAAAACTGTACTTAAAAACCTCTATTATTCTGAGGCATTACAATTCTGAATCAGTTACTGTTTTGTATTTACATAGCTCACATATATTAATTATGAATATCAATGGCTAGAGTTGTGTTGTTTTTTAAGTAGGCCCCATGCCCAGTGTGGGGTTTGAACTCATGGCCCTGAGATTAGGAGTTGCATACTCTGCTGAGGCAACCAGGTGCCCCAAATTTTTTTTAAAGTGTGTTCTCAATGTAATCACATACCTCATACCCAAACCCACAGTTTATAGACTATTTTAAACCTGTCTTATTGAACTTACAGATTGATATTAATATGTAAATATGTATATATATTATAAAATACTTAATATTAAAATATTTTACTTGAATACATTTAGGTACTAGCTAAAATTATTTGACTTATGATTCAATAATTATGTGTAAGTATGTATGTACTTGTATAGTTATATTGTTAAATAAAATATTAAATATATTAAAATATGCATGTATGTTTACTAATAGTATATGTATTTAAATAATGTTTTAAAGATATTATATTACCCAGTAATTGGAACATAGCTAATTGAATACTACTTTGAGGAAATCTTATTTTGCTAAAGAGGAAAATGATACATAGAGAATATATATATTTTTAAATGCTTAACAATATTTTTTATGAGTGATGACCCGTTATTCATGCAAAAACAAAAACAAATATTTCTAACCCTTTTGGAGCAAATCTTGGGTGGCCAGTCTTGATTTCATCAGAATTCCCATCAGAAAATTCTGGCCTGGCTTATACTTGCAATTTTGTTTTGTTTTCAATTTACTTCATTTTTGTATCGCTCTTCTGTGGGATATACCAATTTTCATAAAAGCCTGAAGATTTTTTTGAAGACTTTTTATTTATTTGAGAGAGAGAGAGAGAGATTGAGAGAACAGAGTGGGGAGAGGGGCAGAGGGAGAAGCAGACTCCCTACAGACCTGGGAGCCTGGCGTGGATCTGGTTCCTGGGACCCTGGGATCATGACCTAAGCCGAAGGCAGACTCTTAACTGACTGAACCACCCAGGCACCCTAAAACCTGAGGATTTTTTTCCTGGGAAGTAGGAGCAGATACTTTCCAACTTATCCAATGTATTCTGGAGTAGAATGGACACAGGCCCAGAGGCAGGGAAGGGCAGTGAATTCCTGAAAGGAAGTCCCAGGAAGGTTATAGCAATGGAACAATAGAACAGAGCCCATGGTTCTGGGCCAGAAGGGAGAGAGAGTAAGTGAGGTTAAGAGCTGGTGTAGGGGTCACCCTGCCTGGGGAAATCCCTACAGCTGGGAGTATGGGCAGAAAAGGGAAGTGCTGGGGTACATAGGCAAAGAAATACAGCATGCCTATGGGAATGTGGATCCACATGGCTGTGAAAGGCTGTGGGGTGTCAAAGATCTGTTGACTCTGAGCATCCTGTCCAGCAAGTGTGCCACTGAAGGGAGAGTCCACCTACTCTCAAAGAACCACAGAGCAAGGGATCTATATTTGCCACTAAAATCAGGGACTGGCTTATCTCTTACTTTTTTTTTTCCCTGACTTGATCTACCAATGATGATGAGGATGCGGATGATAGCAGGTGGCACAGAGTTTACTTTGTGTCAGATGGTCTTTCAAAAGTACTTAATATGCATTCATGATATTATTTCTCTTAAATGAACTACCAGAAAGCATTTCTAATTGAGGTGCAGAGAGGCACATTTAAATGTCCAGCATGGTATTGGATGAGTCTGCCTCCTCACTTCATACTCTGGACTCCTGGGTCATCCCCTGTCTCTATTCAGAAGTCTATGGAATTTCTGCGGCAGCCAGTGCATTAAACTAGGACTGAACCACATTGATTTTTTCTGTATTCTCCCTACTCCTAAGCAACACAGGGATGGTGGACCTTGACCAGGGGTGGGGTAAACCTTAGAAGGGAGTGACAGGGCCTCCTGCTGCTCTTTTGAGGTCCTAAGCATCACAATCAGGGTCCAGACTGTTGTGTGTGCTTTGTAAAGGAAGTTGCCCCAGATTGAAATATGCATGTACCATGTGTCTTTATGCATGTGAAAATTTACGATCTAAATTAAAGGTGGCACAGAGAGCTAACTTTCCTTCATTATTGATTATAATGAGATTACTCTTGAAGAGACCAACTTTGTTCAAGATGCAAATCTAGAGGCCTGTGACTAGCTACAATCCGCCTGGCTGGTGATAATTTGTAGACTGTGTGCTTTGATGCTTTCAGAAAATCTCCAGTTGTCTTGAGCAAACATCTGCTCTTGTCATTTCCTTTGCAATTCTTTCTCACAGCATGTTACCTCATCAGAGGGAACCCACAGACATAAAGGCTGACATGAGGTTCTATCCATTTCTAGCTACATGTAAGAATGTACATCAATTTAAGTAACTTTGGATATCTTTTTATTTCATTTCCTCCTCTTCCCCAAGCCCCATTATAAGCTGCCAATGATTTTTCATTTCTTTTTAAAGTGCTGCTTAAAAGCAGTTTTGAAGACTACTACAGGAGACTTGTATTAAAACAATCAGAATCCCAAATCATTTTTTTCTAAAATAGAAGCTTATTATGCATATGTGGGTATTTCCAGCTTCTCCTTTTCAGGCACATATTTTAAGATGCACTTTGAGCAAGTATGTCTTTAAGTTAGACACATTCACACCCATAAAGGAGGCAACATAAATGGATCATCATGAGACATCACTAATATACCCATATTTGTCAGGATAGACAGTTGTTGTAATAGGGTCGCCAGAGTATCTCAGTGGATTAACATGATAAAGGTTGATTTCTTCATGAATATCTCAGTCTCAGGTTAGTGAGTTTAAGGGAGGGCCCTTTGCTCCATGGAGTCAGCTGTTCTGGGACTCAGATGCCTTTCACACAGTGACTTTGCCATCCCCTAGAGCCTCACTGTGCTCTGCTGGATCTTTGCACCTGGCTGGTCAGTAAGGGAAGAGAGAACGCACGGGAGAGCCAGCAGGATGCCTTTCAGAGGTGGGCCTGGAAGGGTCATGCAGTACTTGTGCTCGTATTTTATTGACCAGAACTCAGTGATGGCCATGCATAGCTAGGAGGGGTGCTGGGCAATGTGGCTGCCAGCCTAGGAGGAAGAGAGATACAGTCTGGTGAATAATAAGCTAGTCTGATAAGTCTTCTTAATGAGAACTCATTCTGCTGGCTGAGTTGGTTCCCGTTCTCTAACCCCTGAGAGTAGGTCTCTAGGGAATGAAGGATATAGAATATATTTACTTAATCACCTCACATAGACATCTGTTTAAGCATGTATTCTCTTCATGTAAATGTGAATTCCTGGGGGCACCTGGGTGGCTCAGTCAGTTAGGCATCTGCCTTCAGCTCAGGTCATGACCCCAGGATCCTGGGATTGAGCCCCGCATCGGGCTCCCTGCTCAGTGGAGAGCCTGCTTCTCCCTCTCCCTCTACCTGCCCCCCTTCTGTGTACACACTCACCCTCTCTCAAATAAATAAATAATCTTTTTAAAAATGTGAATCCCTGGAGGCCAGAGGTAGCATCTTATCCATAGGCCCTTCTTTTGGTAAAATTAACAGTTCTTGTTTTTTTTTCCTTCTCATCACCATTTCTGAGCACTTGTGTTTTTTGTCGTGCTCTGATTTCTTCAGTGTTCTCGCCCTTTTCCTACTGCCCAGGGTGGCTGAACTTAGGTAGATACTAGGAGAAAAGCAATTTGATAAGATGATTTGTACCAAGATACAGCTAATTATAAAATTCTCTTCAACTCCCACATGTAAAAGCCCGCTGACATTCATGTTCTCATCCCTCCTTTAGACATGTTTCAGTGTCTGCTGTGACTCTGCAGGTCACAATTTTCAGGGTAATAGGCACTTTTACTTGCCCACCCCTGTAAACCCAAGGCTGCCCACAGTGTGGCTATTCATAGGGACACTGATTCCCTTGATCCGTCGTTAACCACTTGTCTAAAGTGAAGCTCTTTCAGTTTCCTCTGAGCATTAAGAACTACAGACTCCTGGGCCTGTGTTCTGATTCTGTGGCATTCTGATTTCTAGTATATATGGGGCTCTTTGATGCTTGCCTTACTCATTCTTTAATCCAGATAAATCTGGAGACTCCCACTTCCTACCCTTAGCCCATGCTGCTGGCCTCTAGCCAGATCTAGAGTTTAGATCTAGATCTAAACTTTTCAATTGAAGCCAACAGTTCCCAGCCCAAGAGAACTGCCGGTTGATGGAATTTGAAGAATATGTGACATGGAGAAATGCGGGGGCTTCATGAAGGGGACATCATTGTGGAGAAGACAATTCTGCTACCTCTTTGCACCATACTCCCGACTGCCACCAACAAGGTTATGTTAGATCTATTTCCACAGAACACATCTGCAGCCTTAGAAACAGGAGCAGGGAAAGGAGAGCTCTTACACTCTTTTTGGTTCTACCTCTTTCAGAGGAAACAAGGGAGTCAGGTTTTCCTTTTAATAGGAGGGCAAGTACTCTTATTAAAAAGGGCCTGTAAGGGCCGCCTGGGTGGCTCAGTTGGTTAAGCGGCTGCCTTCAGCTCAGGTCATGATCCCAGTGTACTGGGATCGAGTCCCACATCGGGCTCCTTGCTCAGCAGGGAGCCTACTTCTCCCTCTGCCTCTGCCTGCCACTCTGTCTGCCTGTGCTCTCTCTCTCTCTCTCTCTCACAAATAAATAAATTAATTTTTTTTAAAAAAAGGGCCTGTAAGATGGGTAGTCTGACCCAATGTTACTTATCCATATATCATCATCCCAATTTCAGTTACCACAACCAGGGGAAGTATTCTTGTGAAAAAGAGACCTGACTCTTCACATATGTGTATTATTAGAGCCCTTTGCTGGAAATGGGAGGAAGTCTAGCCCCTAAATGCTCTGGGGATCTTCAGAGAGATGCCCCAGGTGGTTAGGCACACCTCACTCTTTCTGGAACTACTTTCAGAAATTCCTCACATTTCAGTTTCTTTAGACCCTCATCTCCCCCACCAGTCCCAGTCCTTAATCTGTTCTTTTGTGCAATAAAGTTGTGTCAGGGACTGCTAGATGTCCACTAACTTTTTCTTCCTTCTTCATGGGCACAGGCCAGACTATTTCCCAGCCTCTTTTGTATGTAACCTCTCCAGGTTCCCTTTACTGGGAGTGGGTTCATGCCACTTGAAGCCCAGCATACAAACTTCTCCTATGCACTTCACACTTTTTCTCTTTATGGCTCATTCATCTACTGAACACCAGGATGGCCTTGGAGCCTCCTATAGAAGAAGGCAAAGAATCTTCATTCTGGATATCTGGAAGACTGTGAGAGCTTCTCCATTGCCCTAAACACTAGCCCTAAACTATTACATGAGGAAAAATCATTGTTCTTTAAGACAAAAACATTTTGAGGTTAATTTTTTTCTTCAGTCTAGCCTATATTAATTAATCCAGAGGGATTGGATTGGGTTTCATAAGATGATTTTGATATCAGGAAATAGCCTAGACTAACTGTAACTGTTTCTTCTTGAACTAACCAGCAAAGGTGATTTTCATTCAGTCTGGTCTTAGGTAGGCTTCCAGTCTGTAATGGATTTACTTCTTAGGAATTGAAATGATGAAGTGCTCATAGAACTTGTGATCCATTTTCATGCCACCATTTATTCTCTGTGTTTCTCTGTCTTCTTTATTTCTTATCCATGCAGTATGACTAACCACTTAGAACTTTTAAAAAATCATTGAGAAATGTATTTTAAGCATTGCTGCTCTTGAATCTTATATCTATATATCTTATCCTCAAGTTTATAAAATGAACAAACATAAGTGAAGGAAATGCTATTTATAAAGAATGTGTAGTAGTATGCAGCCATCAAAAGAAATGAAATCTTGCCATTTACAACGACGTGGATGGAACTAGAGGGTATTATGCTTAGCGAAATAAGTCAATCAGAGAAAGACAACTATCATATGATCTCCCTGATATGAAGAAGTTGAGAAGCAACATGAGGGGTTTGGGAGGAAAAGAATAAATGAAACAAGATGGGATCGGGAGGGAGACAAACCATAAGGGTTGCTGGGGGTACTGGGGTAGGAGAGGGTGGTTGGGTTATGGACATTGGGGAGGGTATGTGCTATGGTAAGTGCTGTGAAGTATGTAAACCTGGCAATTCACAGACTTGTACCCCTGGGGCTAATAATACATTATATGTTAATTAAAATAAAAACAAAAAAGAAATGGAAAAAAGGAAAAAAAATCACACAGAAGGCTAGAATAAATCCTTTTGTACTAGAAAAAAAAAGAATGTGTAGTAGTGGCATATACTTTTAGAGTATATTATTATTTATTCACTAGGAGTTAGTATTAGTAATATATAGTATTTTCTGAACGAGTGGGGTAGTTGGATGAGTAATATATATGTTATTTATGGATGCTGTAACAAATTACCATTAATTTAGTGATTAAAACAACACAAATTTATTATCTTATAGTTCCTGAGGTCTGAAGTCTCACTGGGCTAAAATCAAGGTTTTGATAGAGCCACAGTACTTTCTGGAGGCTCTAAGAAAAATTCTGTTATCTTGTCTTATGGCTCTTGGAGGCCACTCATATTCCTTGGCTCAAGACCCTCTTCCTCCATCTTCAAAGCCAGCAGTGATGGAGTCCCTTTCACATGGAATCACTCTGACCTCCCCTTTTGCACCCCCCTCCATATTTTAAGTACCCTGTGATTACACTGGGCCTACCTAGATAATCCAAGATAATCTCTCTATTTTAAAGTCAGATGATTAGTACCCTTAATTCCATTTGCTTCTTTATTTGCTCTTTGACATATGATAAAACCTATTCATGGTTTCTGGGAATTAGGACCTGGACATTTTTGAGAGGGGACCATTATTCAGCCTTCCATAGTGCTATGAATCACTTGAATGATAACCCAGTCCTTAAAGATTATAAAGTCTCCCCAAGAGAACAGTTTATGGAATAATAATACTGTGATAGAAATGAAATCACAGTTTATTGTAATACAGTGAAGACCATTGAAAACAGACTAAGGACAAGAAGTGAGAAGGTATTGTCATGGATTCATTCTTGGTTGAGCTTAGTTGACTTAGTGAGAAAAGCGTTAGATAAGCTAAATATAAGCAATGTCAAGAATGTGAAAATTATCTTGAAGGCCATGAAAAGCAACAAAGACTTTTAGACTATAGGGTGACATGAATAGTTTGTCTTTTAGAAATATCATCCTTCTAGCCCCATGGAGGGTTGATTGGAGAGAGATAAAATTGGGAGTAGGGAGATCTAAAATGCTATGACAAACATCCAATGAGTGATAAGGAGAATGTCAGTGGAGACAGAGCCTGGGCACGTTCAAGAACTAGGTAGGAGACAGGTTCTCTGGCAGGTGGTAATGATTGGTTAGATGAAGGAGAAACAAAACAGTATCTAGAATAACCTGTTTTTTTTATTTTAAATAATGGAAGTGTTAAAATAAATATAGGAAGAACACTATAGCAGCACTATAGAGATAAAGTCTGTTTTGTTTTAGATATGTTGAGTTGAATTCCCCATGGGCCTTTCGTGGAGAGGTCCATTTGGAAATCAAATAAATAGATGGGGCACTCAGGAGCAGAGTTCAAGAAATATACTTTGAATCCAGATTTAATGATCCAGTGCCCTCTGGTAATTCATGATTCCCAGTCTGGGGCGTGATGTAATCAGATGCACGTGTATCAGTCAGCCGTCTCCTCAGGTGTCCATTGGTACACTCAGTCCCTCAAATCCAGGATTAGAGAGGTTTGGGCCTAGCCCATTTCTCAGAGAAGCAAATAGAAAAAGAAAAAAAAAAAAAAGAAATCAAAACAACAGTAAGATACACAAAATGAGGTGAGGATTGACCTAGAAAGGAAAAAGAGGCTCCACTGCCAGTATTTTCCTTCCAGAAATTGGACAACGGGTTGGAGGTAGAAAGCAAAACACTTGACAGTGCAATTTAACACAGGTGTAGGAAAGCCCTACTCACAGAGCTTATCTTTAAATGAATGTTCATTAAATCAAAGTGAATCAACAGGCAGAGGAGTGCACAAAAGGACAAGTCTAAGTAGAGAGACAGAAAAAGGGAATGGAGGAAGAAAATACATTAGGCCAGTTGCATGTCCTGTGAAAAATAAATTGGTGATGTTGATTTTCTGACAGATCCAGGAAACTATGTTTGAAATCATTGCCAAGGAGGAATTCCAAAACAGTGTTCTGGGCCATGACAATAGCACCACGAAAGTGTTTAAACTCCCAAGGGGTCACAAAAGGGACACATTTCATTAAATGCATGTATTTCTGGTAGGCTTGGTACAAGAAATCTGTTTCGTTTCTTTATAGCCTCATTATGTCAATTTTTTTAAAGCTTAAAGGACAAAGCAGAGCTTTAGTGAAGGGTGCACTTCACTATTGTCAGGCAAAGTACAGGGTTTAAGTCTGAATTGAAAAGATTTTTGATTGTGTAGATTCAGGATCAGACCCAAAACTGTGTGTCTTTGAGTTTGATCACCATTCAAGCCAAGCTCTGAGGCATTTGACATGGTGAAGAAATAGTGACAGATCAAAGGATAAAGAGAAAAATCACTGCAGATAAAATTCGGTTCACACATTTTAAAGGCAGGGGTATCCTATATACCATGGGGGTGCAAGGTCAAGCTGTTAGTCCTGATGAGATGGCAGCTCCAGAGAGCAGAAAATATTTTATGTTTTGATGACAGTAGAATGACCAACACACTGATCTTTAATCCCTGTGTTTGCTAGAGAGGAAAGTGAAGGAAGGCTGCAAAACAGACACTCACAAAGCAGTTTACCAAAAAGCCATCAGTATGTAAGCTTTGAGTCTCCTCACTCTACTTAGAGATGCCAATGAGAAGTCCATCCAGACCTATACCCCTGAAACAAATAATGCATTGTATGTTAATAAAAAATATAAATAAATAAATAAATAAATAAATACAAAATGCAAAAATCCTTAAAAAAAAAAGTCCATCCCCTTCCTGTGAAAATGTTCTTTCCCCTCATTTGCAAAAATGAGGCAAAAATTATAAAGAAGTATGTTTGGCTGGGGTAGTATTACTCTACTATGTTAAATTCAATTTTTTATAAGATATTCATAATATGTTTTTTTCTAATTTGTGTTACTGCCATTAAAGGTTTTATATTTTTTCAGTCTATTCCTTATAATTAGAATAATGAAATCTTGGAGTTTTGTAGATGGTGGGGGATCTTAGAAACCATTTAGTTATTCTGTCCATGTCATCTTTTAAATAATCACACAGCAACAGTTTTTGATTAAAACTCAAACTTTGCTTTCTTTATATTCATATATAGCACCCTTCTCAGGGAAAGAATCTGTCATGAAAATGATGACTGCTCATATATCCACTTACTTATTTCAGAGGTAAAATTTGAGGATCAGATGAGTTAAATGAGGAAGGAAGATAGGGAGGAAGGAAGGGAGGGGAAAGAAAGAAGGAAAGCAGGGAGGGAGACAGAAAGAGGGAAGGAGGACAGTAAGAAAGGGTATGTTCATAATTATAAACGAAGATGCTCCTCTTTTAGGGGCATTATAAATGAGGAAGAAGTAAAAATTATGAATGTTGCTTTAAAAAATATAACATTGGAATTTAGAAGAAGTAAAGGAGGAGGGAAAAAATAGAACTTGCTATAGAAATCAGTAAACACCTTGTATTTCTTGATTTCTTTTTTAAAGATTCAAGATTGCCTTTTATCCTAACAGCTGCTGCTTTGAAGGAAAAAAAAAAAAAATCCACCCACTCCTCGAGTCTCTGTCTATATGTAATTTCCCAGCTCCCTGGAGGCCTGGTGAATTGTGTGGCATTTTTTCCAGAGAAAGATTGCCCAGCTAAGAACTCTAGTGGATCGCAGGCTGGGTAAACTTAAGTTATTACAAGTCTTTCCAGTTATATACCTCTGTAAGGTAGCTCAGTGGTTCCAGGGCCCAGTCTTGTCCTCTTTCATACATGTTGACTGTCACAGATGACAATAGTGTACTTCTGTGGGAATGCACTGAAGGCTTAATGAAATCGTTTGCAGCCTACTTTATGACTCCTTCTAGAACAATACCTGAACCATGCCTCCTGGATTACTGGCATTTGATTGCTGCAGAATTCCTATAGGTTTCAGACTATTCACACTGATGAATACTTTATTGAGTACACATTTCAACTTTGACCACTTCATAAAGTTTAGAAACTGAAATCTACGTTTACTTTACAACAAGAATTACTTTAAAAATATGCCTCTATATTGCAAGGACTCAGTAAGTTAAAAGGGAGTAATGCATACTGTGACAATTTATGGACTGTGTGCCAAGAATTATGCAAAATGCTTAAATATGTTATTTATTGACTTATTCTTTACAATAACTTTGTAATGTACATGTTACCCATTTTATGGGTAAAAATTCTGAGTTTCACAGAGGTTAAATAACTTTCCTAAAACCTTCTACGGCGTAAGTGGCTAATCTAGGAATTGAACTCATGTCTGTTTTGACTCCAAAGGCCAGGTATTTCCATTTTCTCACAATGTATAATACGTATTATATATTTTCTTTTGAGGTGGGGTAACTGCAGGAAAGATTATATTAGAGGCTAAACATTTTCCTTGAAGAAGTAGGGAGTTAAGATCATTTGCTTGGGAAGCACATCAGGTTATGAAAGAGGCTTAAGGCCACCTGCATGAGAAATGGCTTTAGGCCTTGATAGAAACTTAACTGTGGTGAGGGCCTGAATGGCAGTGGATGGTGGCACAAATGTATAATGGTGTAATCACTGGAAAGGAGCTGTCAGGTAATTCTGGACAGGGAACAGGTAGAAGGCATAGACAATGGAGCTGATCCCAGAGGAAGATGATTCTAGAGACTGGACGTGGAAAGCAAATGGAAGGCCTAATGTTGGCATCTGGTTACAGCTACCTCTGACTCTCACTTGGCTATGATACTCTTGCAAAGTAGCCAGAGGAGACACAACCCAGACAAGTCCTGGCCTCCATCTTCAAACCAGCAAAGGAATTCACCAGCAGAGAGACAAATCTCATTCTGCAAGTTCTTATACCTGATTCATCCCAGGCTGTGATATTTCTAAATTAAAAGTCAAAAACTCTGTGAATCAAATCTTTCCCCTGTTGGTGTCCACTCTCACCACTGTTATTTAACATAGTACTGAAAGTCCAAACCATAGAAGTCAGACAACAAAAAGAAATAAAAGGCATCCCAATGGGCAGGGAAGAAATAAAACTTTCACTATTTGCAGATGACATGATACTTTATATAGAAAACCCAAAATTTATTACACCAAAAAATTGCTAGAACTGACACATGAATTTAGTAAAGTTGCAGGATACAAAATCGATGTACAGAATTTGTTGCATTTCTGTACACCAATAGTGAAGCAGCAGAAAAAGAAACTAAGAAATCAATCCCATTTACAATTGCACCAACAATAACAAGATACCTAGGAATAAACCCAACCAAAGAGGTGAAAAACCTGCACTCTGAAAACTATAAAGCACTGATGAAAGAAATTGAAAATGACACAAAGAGATGGAAAGACAATCCATGCTCTTGGGTTAGAAGTACAAATACTGTCAAAATGTCTATACTACCCAAAGCAATCTACACACTTAATGCAATCCTATCAAAATAACACCAGCGTTTTTCACAGAGCTAGAACAAACAATCCTAAAATTTGTATGGAACCATGAAAGACCCGAATAGCCAAAGCAACCCTGAAAAAGAAAAGCAAAGCTGGAGGCATCACAATCCTGGACTTTAAGTTATATTACAAAGCTCTAGCGATCAAAACAGTATGGCACTGGCACGGAAATAGACATATAGATCAAGAGAACAGAATAGAAAACCCAGAAATAAATTCACAACTATATGGTCAGTTAATCTTTGACAAAGCAGGAAAGAATATCCAATGGGAAAAAGATAGTCTCTTCAACCAGTGGTGTTGGGAAAACTGGACAATAACATGCAAAAGAATGAAACAGAACCACTTTCTGACACCATACACAAAAACAAACTAAAAATGGACGAACGACCTAAGTGTGAGACATGACACCATCAAAATCCTAGAGGAGAACACAAGCAGTAACCTCTTTGACATCACCTGTAGCAACTTCTTTTTCGCTATGTCTCCTGAGGCAAGGGAAACAAAAGCAAAAATAATTAGGGCTTCATCAAAATAAAAAGCTTCTGCGCAGCCAAGGAAACAATCAACAAAGCTAAAAGGCAACTACTGAATGGGATAAGATATTTTCAAATTACATATCTGATAAAGGGTTAGTATCCAAAATGTATCAAGAACTTATAAAACTCAAAACCCAAAACATGAAAAATTCAGTTAAAAAATGGGCAGAGGACATGAATAGACATTTTGCCAAAGAAGACATACAGATGGCCAACAGACACAAGAAAAGATGCTTAACATCACTTATCATCAGGGAAATACAAATCAAACTTCAATGAGATATCACATCACACGGGTCAGAACAAGTTAAAATTAACAACACAGGAAACAACAGGTGTTGGTGAGAATGGGGAACACTCTTGCCCTGTTGGTGAGAACGCAAACTGGTGTAGCCACTGTGCCGCTGTGGAAAACAGTGTGGAGTTTCCTCAGAAAGTTAAAAATAGAACCACCAGAACAATCCAGGCATTGCACTACTAGGTATTTACCAAAGAATATAAAAATACTAACCCAAAGGGATACACACATCCCAGTGTTTGTAGCAGCATTATCTACAGTAGTCAAATTATGGAAGCAGCCCAAGTGTCCATCAGCAGATGGAGGGATAAAGAAGATGTCGTATGTATACACACACACACACACACACTGGAATATTATTCAGCCATAACAAAGAATGAAATCTTGCCATTTGCAATGAAGTGGAAGGAGCTAGGGAGTATAATGCTAAGCAAAACAAGTCAGTCAGAGAAAGACAAATACCATATGATCTCAGTCATATGTGGAATTCAAGAAACAAAACAAATGAGCAAAGGGAAAATAAATGGGAGAGAGAGGCAAACCAAAAAACACTCTTGCCTCTGAGAACAAACAGATGGTTACCAGAGGAGTAGGGGGTGAAATAGGTGGGGGATTATGGAGTGCATTTATCCTGATGAACACTGGGTGTTGTAGGGATGTATTTAGTTACTATATTGTACGCCTGAAA
Organism: Taxidea taxus jeffersonii; assembly: GCA_003697995.1. Taxonomy (NCBI): domain Eukaryota; kingdom Metazoa; phylum Chordata; class Mammalia; order Carnivora; family Mustelidae; genus Taxidea; species Taxidea taxus. Next base: position 56,463 of record ML105041.1, on the reverse strand, counting down.
TGAATAGTCCACTGCATGTTAACTAACTGGAATTTAAATAAAAACTTAACCCGAAAAACCCAAGTCTTTCCCCTTGTTTCAGAAACTGAGCCTGAAATATTCAAGTATAAACACACCTGGTGTCTGAAGAATGCGTTTTTTTTTTCCACACTTCCCCATATGAAGCAAGCTTAGCCTTCCTTGCAGAAAAATGAGAAAATAGAAATAACCCGCTGAAATTCTGAAAGGCATCACTATTCAAATTAAGGGATCCAGTCAATTGTGTTCTTATGAAAGAGTTACTTCTAGAAATAAGAAAGTAGTTTAGGTATCTTAAATGTATATTCTTAGTGTAGTTTCCAAATAAATAAATATTTCCATAAAATTATCCAGATATTAACCAAAAGAACTGGTTACTTAAGGTCTATTATTTTTTTTTTTACTTTATTTAAGCTTTATTTAAACATATGATGTAACCCCACCACCCTCACCCAACCCCTCTTCCCCCCACCCCCCTCAGTTTGTTTTATGACATTAAGAGTCTCTTTTGGTTTTTCTCCCTCCCGATCCCATCTTCTTTGATTTTTACTTTTCCTACCACCTTAACTGCCACCCCCGTTGCATCTCCACTTCCTCATATCAGGGAGATCAT